>BQNB010085506.1:0-26552 GCA_026074375.1 Tanacetum coccineum | reverse complement strand
TTTGCCATTTTAAGTGTGTTTTTGGTCATTTAGGGTAAATTTTGGTATAAACAGATATGTGTATTTTTACACTTATCAACCCTCATCGACCTCTAGGGCACCAGCCGCAGCAATCGGCTGCCTCTCTAGTCCCGAGGCTACCCAAGCCCAAGTATCACCAAGCCTAAAACAGATGTTAAGCTTAACAAGCTCATCTAAATTGATAACTAGAAGCACGGGGGCAATCACATACAATCCCATCAGTCCCTCATCACTAACTAAACCAAAGTACTCAGCAACACGCCCAATAAAGTACCTTCTGAACATCCTGGCTCCTCTCTTCCTCCCCCTAGCGTTCCTGTATAAATACTGTGCCAATAAGTATGGGACGTTCGTTGTCCCCTGGTCCATTCTCCTCGGATAGAAGAGATCGATGGTGGTCACCTTCTCAGGTACCTGATCTCTACCAGAAATGCTGCAAGATATCAACCTGTGGCACAATCTCCTCACAGGGTCTTTGAAGAAAGTCCCTGTCAGATGAAATCTAAGTCCAATAATCCATGAGATCCCCCTTATTAGGGATCGCTCTCGCACTGCCCAACCAATATGCCTCAAATCCATCCTCTGCTATCTCCTTAGCAGAATGTAAACCTAAAGCCAGGATAAACTCCCCCCAAGTCATCCTACACCTAGCTCCACCTAACTAAAAACGTAACGTGTTAGCCTCATCTAACCCCATCTCAATGTCACTCATCTCGGCAAGTACTGAAGAACTCAAGTGTAAACTCTTGAACCAACGGTCCCCGAATCTCAAATAACCTCCTCCATGCGTGACTAGTAAGCAAAACCTGTCCATCCTCTCCATTATACTCCATCCTCGTCCTATCAGCTAAGGTCTATCCCATCTCCTCAGTTAACCCAACAAAATCCAACACATGTACCCGGTTAACCTGTCTACTAGAAATCGTATCTAGTCTCTGCTCGAAATTATGTACAATATCCTCAGCGTATCCCTCTACCTAGTATCTAAGCCACAAATTCCTCTGAGCCCTAGGTGGTATTAGTGCCATATCAGCAAAATTAAACGGAATCAGTACATAGAAAAAGTTTATCTTTCTGATCTGGGGACAAATACGGCGTATTGGAAAGTGGATACGCCGTATAAATCAGAGATGGGTACACCATATCCATAAGGTATCCAATATGGAGTATTGGGAGTTTTAGGGTTGATACACCGTATAGAGATAACTCAATATGGCGTATAGGGAATACGATGTATTAGTTCAATACGGGCAACTAGATACGGCGTATAGGGGAATCAATACGCCGTATAAGGTATTAAGGGCTTATATTTTCAAAAAGCTCAGTATGACGTATCCAGATGAATGGATGTGTCGTATTGGATTTTAATTTTTTTAGGTAAAAATGCTTGATACGCTGTATCTATTTTACTGAATACGCCGTATCGATTTTTAAGTTAAAAAATGAAATGGGTTTCCCATTTCTACCTGTTTGACCCATTTAACTTAATTTGCAAAACACTCAATCACCAATCTCAAGAAATGGGATATGCATACAACGGTACTACTGCAAGTTGTAAAAACCCCAAACCTAAACCTAAACTCTAACCCTAATTGAATTCAAAAATCAATAGCAAAAAGGAGAAAGATTAAGGAGCACATTACCGTTTGACTAGGATTGATTGACAGATAATATATGATTAATTTGATCTCTAAGGTTTCAAACGCGGTTAAAATTTAAGAGAGTAAAAAGTATGTGTAAAAAGCTTATCCGGCGTATCAGTTGGGTTTTTATACCCAAACTCGATACGCCGTATCGGGATTTGTCCAATACGCAGTATTGGACAAAGGTGTAGACTAAGTCCACTTTAGTTAAAAATAGTGGATACGGCGTATAGGTATTTGGCCAATACGCCGTATTCATTCTTGGAGACCAATTTCCTTAATTTGTTAAAGTAAAGAAAAACGTACCTTGGCCTTCGAAATTTCTTCGTGTAAGCACCATCCTTATAAAACCGCTTGGGGTCGAACGCTCTGTTCCTAAGTTTTTGAAATGAAAGAAGAGAAGAGAAGAGTTAAAGATGGGCAGAAAAGAAGAGAAGATTAATGAAATTTATTTTTTTATACCATGTTCCTGAGTTAGGAGAGAAAGAAAATGATATGTGATGATTTTACAATTATACCCTTAATTATATATAAAGGTTATGTTTTCTATAAGGTCATTTAGGTAATTATATTTATTAAAAACTTCTTTATATAACTTCTCTCCAAATCATCCCACTTTTGGAGAGAAAGTTTTGTAGGGAAAATTAGGCAAATTTACTATCCTTTTCTTTTCTTTTCTCTCCAAAAAAAACTCTGGAACACGAATTTATTTTGTTTTCTTCTCACTTCTTTCCTTTTCTTTCAAAAATAAAACTCAGGAACGCAGCGGAAGGGAATGCCAAACGACACATCTAGATTTTTAATTATAAAAATTAATGGCTTCCCTTCGTAAAAACATATCTGACTTATCACTTTGACGAATAGAATGAATTCATTTGTTTTTGACGGTTTGCTTTTATCGTTGTGTTTTGTCTCTATGTTTTTATCAAACTTAATGGGAGTGGTGTCGCTGCTTATGCAAACAACACTATCCAATGGTTTGATATCAATGTTTTTCGAACACAATTCAGTATTGATTTTAACATGGTCATTTATTGGTTCTAATTTTAAATCATTGACATGAATTAATTTATAAGAAAACGAATCCTTGTCGCATATAAAAGTATAATCTTCATCGGAATCAGAAAATGATAAACTAAAATCAAAATCAATTTTAATTGCATCATAAATACTTACAGTTGGTTCGGATGAAGCATTCTCATTTGATGTCAATGCATCATTGTAGACGATAGCTGGGTAATCTGCTTTAAAATCTGTGAAAAAATCAAGATCATCACAATAAGACTTACCATATGTAGCAGTGTCCCAGTTAAACGTCCGTCCACGTCTTTGAGCATTTTCAGCTTAAAGTTTGATGTATTCCTCTATAGTGATGTTTGGATCGTCCATCATAAACCTGAAGTGAAATCGTAACACGGAAACAAAAATAAATATAGGAAAAACAAACAAGGAAGAAAACACAAAAAAAACTAAACTAATCTAATTTACACTAATCCTAGGGGTTAAGTTAATCTAAGGTTAAATTAATCTACAGTTAAAACCAAAATATTAAATAAAAATAAAGATTAAACAACTTCACTCCCCGACAACAGCGCCAAAAACCTGATGTGTCGTTTGTAGTTTAGGTAATTTTAAGTTATCAAGGTTTACATTTATATTTTGCCGAATTTACCTAAAACAACACATTAATGGGTAGTGTACCCGATTAGATGTAGTTTTGTTGGTAAGTAGGTTGTTGATCACTAAGAGCGAGAGCGTTAATCTATAGTTCTATCAATATTTTGGTTAACTAAGCTAAGTTAACTATGTTAATCCTACTTCTAACGGATATGGGGTTTTTTCAGTCTGAGAGACTGGTACAGGTTTGGTGGTAACTTAGATTAATTTAAAACACAATAACACACGCAAGCAGATAGACAAAAGATAGAAGAGTGGTCTAGCCAAATATAAGAAAATTGTATTAACCATGATTAATCTAATTAAAATGTTGGTTTGTTTATTTAGTGCAATGAGTTCTTATCTCGAGGCGGCATATCATTCTAAGACTTAGGTGATACTTCTTCCTAAAACCTAGACACGTAGAATTCTGTCACAATTAAACGCATCCGCATAAAGTATCCTATTTGCATATTATAATATATCTTAGGAGATTAATAATGGTGATCTTATTAAACCCTGGCTTATGGAGACTTTACCCACTTATTGCTTAATGGCAATTTATATTCTAGTAGTCCACTATCTAAGTATTTACCAAAGGAATCAGTACGTTATTTGTTGATCCTAGGTCATCTGCTAGTCCAACTTCAAATAAACCAACGGTAAAGATAGGGCATTAATTGTTATCCTATTGTTCTAGATATATAAATCACTATATGGAGAGCCATCCCGGCATCTAGCTAAATGGGTCGGTATCACTAGATCCAGTTGAATGATAGGTCGCATAAAAAACCATGTAAACATGTATGAATTGATAAACATAAATAAGTAATCAACGATAAATTAAGCATTCGATATAAACAAGACAAACATTCAAATCTTCATAATCATGGATAATACCCAAGGGTATTAACCCTTAATCATTGTAATCAATACAAGAATAATAATTCAACCAAGGTAAACTAACCGAGTTAAACGAATGATATCAAAAATTAAACGATTACTAGAGTATAGTAGATTACAAGGTGTTTCCTATGGAATTAATAGCTTTGCTTGACCTCTTCTACTCTTCTTGTCTTATGAAAATCGACTTTTGTTGTTACGGTATCGAAAATATGATCAAGCACACGTAAAACTCATCTTAGGCCTTCTATTCATAGTGTGTGGAATTTGGTCCATACACCGTATTGGTTGACCTTTGAGGTCAATACGGCGTATCAGGGGTTTCTTAGAGTATGGACCACGTTCAATATCTTCCAGAATATTTTATTACTATATCTTGGATATGGGGTATAGAAGTCTTCTGGATACGGCGTATTGAGCTTGAATTATTCATGGTATTTGGTGAAGTGCAGGCACGGATACACAGTATCTTCCTTGATGGATACAGCGTATTGAGTTGACAGAACAGTTTCTTCAAATGTCTTTGTTTAAGCTCCAGAATGCGTGCCTTTTAGCTAATCTTCACCAAGTGCTCCATAATTACTGCTATTCTCAAATATAAACGATTAAGTACCAATTCTTGCAATAATTATACAAAATGGGTAATTTACATGGGATAAATGATGCCATAAAAGTGACGTTATTTGATGTCATCATGTGGGAACACATAGTATATTAATTCGGACTCCCACAGTTGCTAGTATCGGATAAGAAAAAGAAGTTTGAAGAAGGAGTGTTCCCTCAGTTCTGCAAAGGACTCAATATCAAGCAAACATTCACCTTCGTGTATCACCCCCAAGGTAATGGGGTAAAAGAGGTCACAAACAAAGAAATAAATAAAGGAATGGAAAAGAGACTTGGAAGAGCCCACAAAGGTTGGGTAGATGAACTCTCGCAGGTTCTTTGGTCTAATAGAACAAGCCCAAAATGAAGCAACAGGGAAACTCCATTTAGCCTGACCTACAGAACTGAAGCAATGCTACCAGTTGAGCTCAACATACCAACAAAAAGAACGTGAAAGGTTACATTTTTCACAAAACGAAAAAAGATTTGAGAATGGACTTGGAACTCCTAGAAGAAAGAAGGGAAATAGCAGTGATTATAGAATGTTGGGATTAAAAGCCTTCTTAATGCTGCTAGTATTACTGCTGCTCTTATTGATGTTAATGCTGCTCAGTCAAAGTTAGTGCTGTTGAAGAATTTCAATGAAAATTATTCTAAGTGTTTAAGACTGTTGGTAAAGTTACAACTGCCAGTACAAAGTTACTACTGCTAGTGGAAGTTAAGACTGCTCATAGATAAAGACTAGAAAAAATGCTAAGTAGTTACTACTGCTAGTACAAAAGTTACTACTGCTAGTGTAAGGTTACTACTGCTAAAAGAGTTAATGATGCTAGTGAAGAAGTTAGTACTGCTGAGTTAGTTAGTACTGCTTATATTATTTGTATGAGATATTTTGGTAAAAGATATGTATAACTTATTTGTTTAGAAGATTATGATTACTTAAGAAAGTATTGTAAGCCGTTTAGGACTCCATGGTGTATAAAAGAAGGTCCTAGGGCATAGAGATTGAAACATACCAATATCAATAGTCTTCATAGAGTATCATAAACGAGTCATTCATAGAATTATCATAGCTTCAAGGTCTTTGTAACCCTAATACTTTGAGAGTATTAGTATTATTATAATATTGAAGCTTTTGTTTGTTGAATTATATATAGATATAATTACTGTTTCATTGATAGTTCTTCTTAATATTAAAGATTAGATTCCACATAATCTTTAATACATTCAAAGTTTCTACTATAGTTGTGTTAGATTTATCTAATATAACTAATCCTTATACAAGCTTAAGGAATTTGATCTATTAAAGTGGGATCAACAAGTGGTATCAGAGCTTGTTGGTTTGAGAAACTTTGCTAGTAGATATGGATCAAGATTCTACACACATGGTGGCTGCATCCAAAGTTCCCATGCTCAAACCGAGTGAGTTTGAGTTATGAAGGATGAGGATTAAACAATACATTTAGATGATAGACTATGCACTATGGGAAGTCATAGAGAATGGTGCAACCTTGCCAAAAACACAAGTTATGGAAGGTGTTACAACAGTGATGCCTAATACATCTACTGAAGATAAGGCTCAAAGAAAATTAGAAGTGAAGGCTAGAAGTACTTTAATGATGGGCATTCTCAATGAACATCAGTTAAAGTTTAACTCTATAAAGGTTGCTAAGCTGTTGCTGGAAGCTGTAGAAAAGAGATTTGGTGGGAATGCAACTACTAAGAAGACTCAAAGAAATCTCTTAAAGCAGTAATATGAAAACTTCACTGCTTCAAGCTCAGAGATGCTTGATCAAACCTTTGATAGGCTTTAAAAGCTTGTGATTTAGTTGGAGCTTTTGGATGAAAAGCTTTCAGACGGTGGAGAGAGAGCTAGCTTACTTGAGCAGGTTGCATCCTTGGAACGCGAGACTTCGAGGCACCATGATGACGGAGAGAGCGAGAGACGATAGGTTTCGGCGACGCGCGGGCTTTATAGAGAGTGAGCTTAGGCAGATTCGTAGGTTCCGCTACTATAACAGGATGCGATTTAGGAGATTAGAGACACTCGCGGCGAGGCGTTTGGGTTTTCGTCCATGATGTTGTGTATGGACTTTAGACTAGTGGTAGAACTAGTTGGTAGTAGTAGTATTAGCGTAAATCAAGTTCCCTATTATGGGTTGAATGTAACCGACTGATGCTTTTATATATGATATGAAAAGCTTGTTTTGATTCTCTCGCGTGTTCGTCCTTATTGCTATTTACTTGTTCAAGCAAAACATGTTCTATTTTATTTTCCTATATACACCTTATTTACCATTTATAGTGCCTATATCTCGTATTGAATCTCACCATGTGTTATGTCTTGTGCTGTAGAACATGACTATCACTCGTTCTGGTATGACCCTAGAGGCAATCGAAGAAATCATTAACCGACGAGTGGAAGAATCGTTGGCTGCTTATGAGGTGACCCGTGCTGCAAATGCTCTCGAGGCTGAAAGTCAAAGCCAAAATGGTAGTGATGACAATAATGGAAATGGTGGAAATAGAAATGGTGGAGATGGAAATGGTGGAAATGGAAATGGTGAAAATGGAAATGGCGGAAATGAAAATCCAAATGAGAATAATAGGGGTGTTAGGCCTGTTGCTCGACAGTGTACCTACCAAGACTTCATGAAATGTCAACCACTCAACTTCAAGGGAACAGAAGGAGTTGTCAGGTTGATAAGGTGGAAACAGTGTTCCATATCAGCAATTGTCCAGAGAAATACCAGGTTAAGTATGCTACTTGCACCTTGTTGAACAGTGCTCTAACTTGGTGGAAATTGCATAAGAGGACCGTTGGAACTGAGGTTGCATTTGCCATGTCATGGAGAGAGCTCATGAAGTTAATGGCTGAAGTGTATTGCCCAAGAAATGAAATTCAAAAGATGGAGTCTGAGCTGTGGAATTTGACCGTGAAGAACAATGATTTGGCTGCTTATACTCAGAGATTTCAAGAGTTGACTATGATGTGCACCAAGATGGTCCCCGAGGAGGAGGATCGGGTTGAGAAATTCATTGGAGGTCTCCCCGATAACATCCAAGGGAATGTAATTGCTGCTGAACCTACAAGACTCCAAGATGCTGTTCGTATTGCCAACAATTTAATGGATCAAAAGTTGAAGGGGTATGCAGTGAAAAATGCTGAAAACAAAAGAAGGTTGGAGGTCAACCAGAGAGACAACCGTGGGCAGCAACCACCATTCAAAAGACAGAATGTTGGAGGCCAGAATGTGGCAAGAGCCTATACGGCTGGTAACAATGAGAAAAGGGGATATGCTGGGCCTTTGCCTTACTGCAACAAGTGTAAGTTACATCACGAAGGACCATGCACTGTGAAGTGTGGGAAGTGCAACAAGGTAGGGCATATGGCCAGGGATTGTAAGAATGCAGTTGCTGTCCCAACTACTCAGAGAGCTCCGGTAGTGAATCAGAGGGTTCCTACTTGTTTTGAGTGTGGGAGGCAGGGACACTACAGGAATGAGTGTCCCAAGTTGAAGAATCAGAACCGTGGAAACAAAGCTGGGAAAAAGACCGAGGAAGCTAGAGGAAAGGCTTATGTGCTGGGAGGAGGAGAAGCTAACCCTGATTCGAATGTTGTCACGGGTACGTTTCTTCTTAACAATCACTATGTGATGACATACCCTCCTCTCTGGTTCGAAGGTCTCCCCTTCGAAGCCCGAATGGGACCTTCTCCCAATTACAACTAATAACCTTTGAATAGTTTCGAGTGGTGTAAAACCACCTTCAAGATGGTTACCAGTATGGGAATCCGCCACGTGAAGCCCTACACCTTCGCGGTGGGCCTTCGACAAAACTAGAGCAAATGTCAGATAGTCAAACCTATGTTCTCTATCTCTATTAAGGTCTTCCTGCCAAAATAGAGATCGTGGTACACAACCCTAAGAATCACCCCTTAAATAGCGGGACACCCCCATGATCACCGGTCTATGTGCTAAGCCTGGTCCCATCTCATTTCTACACCTATAAATAGATGGTATGGGCTCCAAGTATGGTGAAAACTTTTACACATGCTTACTTACGCTATCATACTTTACTAAATTCAAAGTACATACTTACTCTCATGCCGGAGGTGATTTGTAGGGACACCCCCTGCGCTTCACTTAACGTAGTGTTTTCATTTGTGTTGACACAGGTTATTTAAGGCTTGGCAACTCAGCAATCACCCAAAGAACCCTTCGATCTCATCAAAGCCTGATCGTGCCTATATTTGCACAATTAGTGGTGCCATCCGTGGGACCGCAACAATTAGTCCCGTCCTAACCAAGTCAAATAACCTCAAAACCACTCTACCTAATTTTTTGGCATGACAAATGCAAGAGAAATGACGCCACCACCGGGTTTCTTAACACCACCACATATACCAAACAACACCAGTAGCGAAAGACTGCCTGTAACTGCTACCTTGTTTGCCGCCACTAATCCTGAAAATACGCCATTTGCATATCATGCTTCCACTTCGACTAATCCCAACCCTACGATTAGTCCTGCCTTTGTGGAAGCAAATTATGAAATCCTTGAATCTCTCTTAAGGGAACAACAAAGGAAGTACACATGGAGACCTCCGAACTGACTCGTTACTTCATTAAGGACTACGATGAAGAGCGAGAGATGGAACCAAGGCCTGAGCCCCGCAGGGAAGCTACTCCGACCCTCTGACTCAAGTCCCCTGAGGTCTGCAGACAATGAGAAAGAGTTGTGGGATTTGAGGACGTACCAAACAAGGAAGGAAATATGAGGGGAAGGAATGCCAAAGGTATTAGGCCTTCGGAGATTAAAGCAAGGAAAGGTTAAAATAGGGGGCGAATCTTCCCCCACCTTTGGCGGCTCACTTAGGAAGAAACAAAAATAGTCAACCCCTACGATCATGTTTAACCTTCGGACAGAGGAGGCCAATCAGACTTCGACTAACATGGGGGAACCTCCATCTAACGGTATGCTTCTCTCGAACCTTGCTCAACATTTTTTACCTAGTAGTGTGCATACTCCTCTCTGGACTTGTGCTCTTACCCATGCTAAACCCCTACTCTCAACATCGCGAACCTTGTCCAGGAGAAGCTCCAAATTTCTTTTCCAGACCGATGGGTAATTTTTTTCCACCCCCCCCCCCCCTCCTGCCGAAAACACCTTAATTATAAGGAGGGTATATACCATAGGCTTTTACCAATAATAGTGTACCTTCATATAATGGACGTATGCATCCCACTGTTACTCCTACGAGTATCTACCGCTTCTATACATAGCCCATGTACGCACCACTAAATATACCTCCATACCCAAACCTTGCAGGACCCTTCGTAGATTCCGTAGGTTTTGTAACCCCTTTTGTTTGATGGATCATGGATTATCCTCTTCCGGACGGACAAAAAATGCCTTCTCATATTGGTTCTTACGATGGAAAAGGGGACCTAGATAATTTCTTACACCTTTTTGAAGGGGCTACCCGCATGCAGAAATGGTTGATGCCCGTAGCTTGCCACATGTTCACATATACCCTCAAAGATTATGCTCGCATAAGGTAGAATAGTAAAAAAAAGCAGCATCCTCAACTATGAGGATCTAAAAGCCAAGTTCCGATCACACTTCAGCCAGCAAAAGAAATTTACAAAGACACACTTGGCGGTCCACAACATTAACCAAAGAGAAGGCGAAAGCAATCGAGCCTTCGTCACAAAATATACAAATGATACCTTGTAGATCCTTGGTTTACATGAAGAGCAACGAATCTCAGGCTTTGTTCATGGCTTGAGAACAAGAAGTTTGGTCGAGCATCTCTCCACGGACCTTCCATCCACTTACAAAGGTCTAATGGAGAAGACTTATACATAGGTTGAAGCAAGAGAGGTAGCTACTAATGGTGCCTTAAACAATCGAAGAGACAGTTTTAAATGGTTAAAGAAAAGTTCCTGGGATAATAACAGAGGATAGAGAAATAGAGATAGATTCTCCCCCTTATCGAGGACCCAATTATGGTTTGCTTCCCAGTCTGTCAAAAAGTCCAAAGGAAATTCTCGCTACAGAAAAGGCTGCAAGAAGCTTTAAGCCACCTCTAAAGATGTTCGAAAGCAAGCGATCGCGAGATACGTCCAAGTATTGTCACTTTCATGAAGATTACGAACACGATACCAATTACTATAGACACCTCAGAACTCAGATTCAGGAGGCTGTAAACTTGGGACAGCTTTCGCACCTCATGAAAGGAATAAAGAAAGAAAGGACAAAGTCATCCGACACCACAAAGGGGGAAAGTAAAAAGGATAAAGGCGCTGCACCCGCTAAAGCACCCATACTTATGGTAATTCAAGAAACCTATATCTTAAAGAGCCTTACACAAGAAAATACCGACTACGGAGGAAAGGAAATCATATTTCCTCCGGTAGAAAAGTGAATAACGCGCCCAGTCATCTATAGAGGCCAGTATCAGAGATAGGTGGGCGAGTATATATCGATATCGGAAGCATCCTGCGGAAGAATAATTTATTAAAACACTGCTTTGAGAAACTCAATCCTGCTATCAAAGCCACTAAGGTGGACTTGAAGACTCCCCTAGTAGGGTTCTCAGGAGAATGTTCTTGGTCCATTGGTGAAGTTCCGTAAGAAATCACAATAGGAGACGCTCCCCTCTCGAGGACAGAAACTCTTAACTTTGTTATTGTAACGTCTGACTCCTCACACAATATGCTGTTAGGAAGAACAGCGATGCAAATGATGGGAATCGTAGTCTCAACGATTCACAAAGCCATCAAGTTTCATAACGAAAAGGGAATCGGAACTGTATTTTCGATAGACGAAGCTGACGAAGGAGTGAAGAGGGCAAGAAAGATAAACTAACAAAAACAACGGAAGGATCATTAGTTGCGTCAATCTAAGCGATAAATCATCATATTACGACAAGTATCCTGACCAAATGGTGACCATCAGAAGGCAGCTACCTAACCATTTCAAAAGGAGATGGCAAACAAGCTCTTAAATTCAAAACACAAACAGTCTTTAGCATGGACGCATGCAGATATGACTGGGATTCTGAGAACCATAATGGTTGAAGGAAAACCTTTCAACACGGAACATAAGCTGTATGAATACAACCATATTAAGCCAAAAAAGCAGAACAAGAGAGGTTTAGGTCCAGATAGCAACATGACAGTCTGTAAAGAAACAGAAGAACTTACGAAAGCAGGGATACTACAAAAGGTCAAGCACCAAACATGGGTAGCCAACCCTGTTATGGTAAAAAAGAGTGATGGAGGATGGAGAATGTGTGTGGACTTCACAGACATAAACAAGGCCTGCCCCAAAGACTGCTACCCACTACCAGAGATCGACTAGAAAATAAAATCCCTTTAAGGGTTTCATCTAAAGTGTTTTCTAAACGCCTACAAAGGTTACCATCAAATCCAAATGGCGGAAGAAGACGAAGACAAAACAGTCTTCTACGCAGGAGAAGGAGTCTTCTGCTACAAAAGATGTTGTTCAGTCTTAAAAATGCAGGGGCAACATATTAAAGGCTAGTGGACAAGGTCTTCAGTCATCAAATTGGAAGAAACCTTGAGGCTTACGTAGACAATATGGTCATCAAAAGTACTTCCGAAGAAGAAATGTTGAAAGATATACAAGAGACCTTCGAAAGGTTTGGGTCGATCAACATGAAGCTAAACCCAAAGAAATGCTCATTCGGTGTGGAAGAAGGCCCCTTCCTAGGACACCTCATTACTAAGCATGGCATAAAAGCCAAGCCATCGAAGGTTAAAGCGGTCACTGATCTCGACCAGCCAAGAACACTAAAGGACATACAAAGTCTCAATGGGAAGCTAGCAGCCCTCAGCCAGCTTTTATCAAAGGGTGCGAAACAATCCATAGCTTTCTTCAAAATACTCAAAGGGTGCAAAGATAAAAAGAGCATACAGTGGACAACAGAGGCCGACAAAGCACTGGAAAAAAATAAAGAAACTCATTCAAAGCTTACCAACACTCACTGCACCAAAATGGGGGAAACTTTAACAATGCACCTAGTCGCCTCAAGGTGTCATGCTTGCTGCAAAAACAAATGACAGATGGACCCTCATTTATTTCGCAAGCAGAGTCTTACAAGGAGCCGAACTCAACTATCATGCCTTAGAAAAGCTTGTGCTAGCCTTGGTTCATGCGGTAAGAAGACTTCGAAGATACTTTCAGGCTTACACAATAACAGTTCTCACAAACACACCGATTAAGCAAATACTCACTGGACCCGAAAAATAGAAAGAGTAGCCAAATGGGCAGTCAAACTGGGAGAACATGATATCATGTTCCTGGGAAGGGGGAAAAAGAAACGACAGCCAATTTCTTGATCTAGATACCCTTCGAAGATAATGAAAAGAAAGAGAAACCAAAGGAGGTACCAAATTCA
This sequence comes from Tanacetum coccineum, assembly GCA_026074375.1. Lineage (NCBI taxonomy): Eukaryota > Viridiplantae > Streptophyta > Magnoliopsida > Asterales > Asteraceae > Tanacetum > Tanacetum coccineum. The sequence goes on along the minus strand of BQNB010085506.1, from coordinate 13,298 downwards.
AGTAGTAAGTGGAGACTCTATATTGATGGAGCCTCTAAATCAGTTGGATCAGGAGCAGGGTTAATGTTGATAGATCTCGAAGGTAAAGAGTATACTTACGCTCTTCGCTTTGAGTTTCAAACAATGAACAATGAAGCAGAATATAAAGCATTGCTAGCAGGTTTACAAATAGCCCAAGAAATAGATATCGCAAAAGTGGCAATATTCTTGGACTCCCAACTTCTGTTAAACCAGATAAAAGGCACCTTCGCAGCAAAACAGGCATCAATTAAAGACTATTTGCAAAAGGTTAAAAATGTGCTAAGGGGCTTTAAAGATTACACAGTTGCGCACATACGTAGGAACCAGAACAAGAAAGTAGACGCACTAAGCAAGCTGGCATCAATGACCTTCGAACACCTCATAAAGGAAGTATTAGTCGAAGTTTTGACCAAAAGGTTAATAGAGGAAAAAGAAGTTTTGAAGGTAGATACGCAGGAGAGGAAAAGCTGGATGAACCCTATCCATGAATGCCTGCTAAGTGGATTGTTGCCAAAAAGAAGCCAGGAAGATCAGAATCCAGGCGCCATAATACAAGCTAATCTGAGGAAACCTGTACAAAAGATCCTTCTTCACGCCATGGCTCCATTACGTGGCCTCACCACAAACTGACGAATCATAAAAGAAATACATGAAGGGTCATGCGGATTCAATGCAGAACCTCGCTCATTAGTTTTCAGAATAACGAAACAAGGTTTCTATGGGCCATCAATGCACAGAGAAGTTGCAAAAGCGATGCAAGACTGTGAAAAATGCAAGGAACAATCCGCTATAAGGAAGGCTGGAAAAAGGGGAGCCATAGCGGCAGGAAGCACGTGGCCTTTCAGCCATTGGGGTATTCATATTATAGGACCGCTACCAATAGCCCCCGGAGGTTTACATTTTCTAGCAATCGTAGTTGAACACTCTACAAAGTGGGTAGAAGCCAAACCCCTAACCACCATTAATGGAAGGCAGGTGGAAAGGTTCGTGTGGGAATATGTGGTATGTGGAAACCTAAAACACGTGATAGGTTCTTTGATCATTTAAGCTCCTGTTTGTTTAGAACATGATCTAGGATGAATTAATAACAAAGGCGGAATATTCAAACATTGAATCATTGTTATTAATACAAGGTTTTTCATCATCATCACCTAAGATACATGACTACTACAAGCCCCAATCTTACCTGATCAATGGTAAGACGGTTACATCAACAAACTGTAACAGGAATCATAAGATTCTTGAGGCTACACCACCATGCTAGCATCTATCTCTTGTGGGACGTGTAAACCCACACACATAACACGTTTTACACCTTTGGTGCACACACACTTTTTGGCACACTTAAAACCTATGTCTATGATCTCTTTATATAGGGAGAGATCATGACTTACAAAGGAAAACATATACAATTAGGAAACTATTAATAGTTTAATCAACATTAATTCTTTCCTATCAACAATTAATAGCATTAATAACTTGTCTTTATCCTTTTAAGCAAGTCATCAATGTTGTTCTTGTTTCCTTCTTTAAGGAGATCTTCTAAAATCTTACATCTTTTGAAGAATTCCTCCTTTGTCTTTTAAGTCCTTCTTGTTTCATTCTTGTTTTGTCTTATCAACTCAACATTCTAATTCCAACAAATCCCCCCCTCCAAAATTATCTTCCCACCTCCCCTAGTTTATAATGACAAAAACAAATAAGCACAAATTCCCCTGAAGTTATATATGAATGAAACATCCCATTAAACTACAAAGGATCTATTAAGTTGCAAATCATCAAAATCTTCTTCCCTTTTTGTTCATCATCAATTGGAGACTTAGTATGCAACTTTGATCTTCACAACTACGAACCACTATCACACTTCTAATTCAGCCTTCCAACAACTCAAATTGCCCACCATTACGCACCATAAGAAAAATGAACTTGAGCAGTAGGAACTACATAAACTAGATAGTAATAATAACTTGCAGTAGTAAAAACCTTCTCCCTCGATGTAGCAAAATAAATGGTTAAACATTTTATCATTAAGGCTTCCCTAAACCCTTATGTTAACCATTTCTTGAATCTTTAAATTCATGTAGGCTTTTGTAATGTTTACTGATGAAGTACACCTGATTATACGAACTTGATAATGAAGTAAATCTCCCTATTTGTTATTAAGCTTGCACTATTGTGATGAAAATAGTGTAGAGAAATTTGGGTTGATCAAATCTCTAAAACACATCACATTTTGAATTTAATCCACATCGACATCTTCGTTGTGACACTGAGCATCTACATCGTAACTCTTAAGTGATAGTAAATTACCTGTGAGTATACACGTACCTCCTTACATTCAGGTAAAACTAGATTAATCAAGTCTTTATCATAAAACCATGAAGACGAAACAAGTTATCTCCAGGCTAAATGATATGATAAGAATCATGCATCCAAGAATCCACTTTATCTTCAAATAAGCAATAAATAAACCCTTCTTCGTAATCTAATTAATCCAAGAAATCCCAAAATGAGCCTTTTAACTTTTAAACCCAAAACTTAATCCGTTTTACTGCCCTTAAACGTATCGCATCTTGTTCAATTCTCGAGATCAAAAACTTTGTGTGTTTTCTTTCAACCTTAGTATTGTTCCTTTTTTTTTTTTATGTCCGAGATCTTTGTCACGAGAAGCATAAATATATATTATCCGTTATCGAATAAAAACAAGAAGTAGAAAACATTTCTTGGACGCCACTAGGCGTTGTAATCTTCTTTCTGGACAAAGAAAGCAGTACTTATTCTTGATACCACTGTTCTTAAAAATAGCAGCTAGTTTAAAACAATTACGTAGCTGCATTAAAAATTAGGCAGTACTAACATTTTTTGTGCCCAAAACTGTAGTTGATATCTTTAAGGCTTAGTAGAAAGAGATAATAGCACCATTAAATTTTTCTTTTGATACTCGAACAATATTAAAATTTTTACAAGCCCAACTGTTCCATTGTTTTGACATCTGAAGAAAGATTGTGCGTTAAAAGGATAATAAAATACCATTGTGGAAAAAATACAAGGAGGGTGAATGATTACAATTCTACAAGAATGACTCACTCCAATCCAAGAAGAAATATGTTTCCACAAGCTGTTTTGATGAGATCTGGAATAAAAGCAGTTAATACTGCTAAACCAAAGGATGCTCATAATGCTGTCAAGAGGAACATTTTAATCTATTAAACGCTTCTCAGTTGGGTTCTGGATGCCAAGAACAGAATTGTAGATATGTATCCAAAAACATTAGTGCATCAGTTACTTTGAAAAGATTGGATTACATTGATGCACAAGGAAGATTTCAAGTCTGTGATGGATTGGGTTCCCATAATAAGATGATTTGGAGGATCCTTCCAAACAGGGAAGGATATAAAAAATATTAATGAAGATCACTTTTGTTCAAATGGATGCACAGGCTTAGGGGAGGCAAGGGTGCAGCAAAAAAAAGAATCTCAAGAAGAGTGCAGCAAAAGCAGAAAGACTAAGAAGATGAAGTGTTTGGAAGAATCCTCTCAACAAAGAAAATGAAGAGTTTAATTAAAGATTCTTGATGACTTTGGAGGTAATCAAGGTTTAGGGGAGGATTATTGGGAATTAAACACTTCAGAGTTAGTCTTGCCAAGGGATGAGTTAGTACTACTAAGCCAACAGTTAGTACTACTAGAAGAAAATAGTTCGTACTGCTCAAGATTACAACTGTCAATACTAAATTAGTCAGTTAATACTGCTCGAGTAAGTTAGTACTGCTTGTACTAACTTAAGACTATTGAAGAACTTACTACTGCTGATTATAGAGTTACTACTACTAACTTCAAGGGTAACAATATTAATATTATTAGTACTGCTTGCACCTGAAGTAGTTAGAAACGCCAAGTTCTTATCATCATTGTTTGTGCTAACAGATCTCTTAACCTTCTGTTCAACAATTTTAAAATTGTTGTACAAATCATCCAAACCCATAGTATCAAAGTCGGGTTTGTTCATCCAGACTACCACATGTGTATCCTATTCAGAAGGTAAGCTCCTCAAAAATTTTACATTTAGATCTTCTGGAGGAGTAACTACACCCAGAATTGCCAATCTACTAACAAGCTTTTAAAGCCTGTTAAAGAGAGAATCAAGTAATTCTGAGCTTGAAGCATTAAAGTTTTCATACTGTTTCTTCAGGAGGGCCTTCTGTATATTCTTTGTTTCTTCATTCCCTCCAAATCGAGCTTTAATGGCAGCAAACATTGATTGAGCATCAACATACTAATCAAAGGTAAGTTGATGTTCATTGGGCAGTGCCATGAGCAGAAGAATTCTGGCCTTTACATCATTCTTTTTACAAATATTTTCTTCAGCAGTAGAAGGCACAATCATCTTCAATCCTGTTGATGGACCAGTTTCTGTTGCTGTAACAGGAATAGGTACCCACGAATTCCCATTCTCTATGACCTCCCATAGAGCATAATCCTGAATCTGAAAGTACTGTTTGATCCTTATCTCCCACATCTCATACTCCCCGAGTTTGAGCATGGGAAGCTTTGCCAACGCATTGTTCTGAGAATTTTCCAACTCCATTACTCCTAGATCAAAGTTTCTCAAAGCACAGGCTCTGATACCACTTGTTGATCCCACGCCTTGATCGATTCTTTACGTAGTAAAGTGTTTGTTACCTTGGATGAATCCAAAATAACAATGGTTGAGACTTTGTTTGTATACCAAAGTGTATGCGGAATCTACACTTTGATACTCTAGAGGTAATTATCAATGGAACAGTAACAACCAAAGAACAATGAATAAAACACAAACTGCTTCAATATTATTAGAATAATACGAGTACTCTTGTAGTACTAGGGTTACAAACCTTGAAGCTATTCTTTCTCTAAAACGTATCTAAATCTCTTAAGCAGAAACAACTATCTATTTAAACCTTAAACTAGGATCTCCTTTTATAGGAACAAGGAGTCCTTTACAAGATAAATGTCGAACTACTTGGAAGTTGTTACAATTCAAATACAAATATAACAGATATACATTCCTTATTTTTCTCTTTGCATCCTTATCTCCAAGTCAGCAGCTTCGACCATCAGCAGTATTAATCTTTCTTCTAGCAGTATTAACTAACTCTGGCAGTACTAAGTTTGTACTGGCAGTACTAACTCCATTAGTACTGTTAGTTATACCTTGGCAGTATTAACTCTTGTGAAGATTTATTCCCAACAATCCTCCCCTAAACTTGTGATTTATCTTCAAATCCCAAGTTTCTTCTGGATTAAATCTCCTAGTCTTCTTCCTTTGCTGATGATTCTTTCAAACATCCTTCTACTTCTGCACTTGAGATCTTATAAACCTTAGAAGTTCAAAAGCCTGTGAACTCTCATGATCAACCTCCAATTTCTTTTTCAACATCTTGGAAATCATCTCTTGACTTAGAGGGTATTTCTTCTCTGTCAGCATATGTATGGCTATACCATTCTGCATCAGTAAAATGTGAATACCACAAAAATCATATAAACTCCAGCTTATCACATTGTATTCATGCTGATTCTTCCATATCTCATCTTCTTCATCAGGCTCAAATAAAGTGTGCAGATCTCCCCAAAGCATCAAATCATATCCTTCAGGTCTTGAAGCACTATACCTTTCTTTGACTAATCTGTACAACTCCTCTACATCTTGTCTATCAAAGTCTTCAAGCATCTCACTCAAAACCTTGTAGTTCTTGGAACTGCCATCTCCTCTGAAGATTTGATAATACATGAAATTTTCAGTCAAAGTGTAAGTCTTCCAATCCATAATTGGATACTTTGTAGAGAGAGATTCAACATCTTCTGCAAACTCTTCTCTTGGAATTCTCCCCTGATGAAACATGCTTCCCTGACTAAGATCTCTTTGAAAGAACAGTGCCACCAACATAACATAATAAGCCTGACAAATCAACGAATCTTCTTCCCTTTTTTGTAATCTATACCAAAAGGGAACTTCTGTAGAAAAAGGCAACTTGGATCATAACAGCTACAAACCATATACCACACTACCAATCCATCCTTCCAATAACTCAAAGTACCCTCCATGAAGCATAATACGAAAAATGACTTTGAGCATAGATTTTAAACTATCAAGTAGTAAATAAAGATCAGCATAGTAATGAAACACTTCCCTCAAGTGTGCATGTTGATTATTAAAACATTTAATCATAGCTTTTCCCCTGAAAAGTAATATGTATACCATCTCTTGAATCTCTAACAGTGTGTAGGCTCTATGTAATGATCACTAATGAAGAAAACTGAGTATAACAAATTTGATGAAGAAGTAGAATATCCCAAACTTGTGTCTTAATGATCTTGCACTAACACGTGACGTCGAACATCTAAAGTAAATCTAATGAAATATAAGTAGACCGCAACCTCTTGACAAAATCCTCATCTATAATGAGACACTGAGCACAATAACGTAACTCCTTTAAGTGATAGCAAGTTGAGCATAAGCACCATACGAAAAATCACTACAAGATAGACCCATGCTAGATTCGTCAAGTCTTCGTCACACCATTGTAAGCACGAACAAGTTATCTTAAAAGCCAACCACAACTTTAAGATATGATAAGACACGCACCTGTGAAACTCAACTACGACATCAAATAAGCAATATTCGATTTTCTTCATAATCACCTCTTTAATAAATCTCCAAATACGAGCCATTATTATCTTCCCCTTAAACGAAGCATTTGAGATTCAAATCCATCCAAAAATATGCACTGTACGATATCGTCTTCACATCCGAGAACCAAAAATTACGCTCTGTCCGATATCGAACAAAGCTAGCAGTATAAACTAACTTCTCGGATGAAACTAGCAGTACCTTCGAACATAACAGCGGTACTTTCACAACGAGCAGTACTTTGAGCATAATGAGCAGTACTTTCGAATATCCTTAGCAGTACCTTCATCAACCTTGTAGATCCTAGATCAAGAGCCCTATGGCTCTGATAACCAATGATAAAATCGTTTAAACCATCCTAGGATCTTTTTACCAATAACAATTGTACCAATTATGCACCAGCAAATTAACCAAACACAAATTTTGTTGAACAAGGTTTTTCATTGAACGATCCGATTTACCCCAACCCTATAACAAGGGGCTACACAACTACTAATGTTACAAACTAACTAATTAACAAATATAAAAAGCACACACACTTGTAATCCATAACTCTCATTGAGAAGTCCAGTGTACTCTAATGGATGGAATGATGTAAAACCTAGAGTCTATGTCTCTTTATATAATAAAGACCAATGAAGTACGTTACACAAGAATTCCAATCAAACACATTAATGCTATAATTATGACTATTAATTATCATTAAGTCCATCATTAAGTTACATCTTGTAACTTCCCAATCATTAAGTCCTTCTTTAAGTTACATCTTGTAACTTCCCAATCTGTCGATTAAGTCCTTCTTGTTTCATTCTTTTGTTCTTTTGTCTCATCAAATCTATAATTCCCAACATAGTTTGAACTCAATTCATGCAGTGAATATCAAATTAGACTCAAACTAGATAGACTATAAAATCCCATATCTAACCCTTAAAAATTTCATAAGTTATTAGAAATGTATGACCATATGTATCGAATTGTGACTACACTTAAATAATGTGTGACAAAATATGACTCTATGATTTAGACACCTAAATAAATACTTCATGTGAACAAATATAAACATCTTGAATTTAGTCACACAAAACACTCAATAGACTAATATCAAGGTCTAATGAAAAGCTATTTCACATTTTGCTATAAATAATAGTCACATGAATATTTCACAATGTGACTATTTTGAATGTATTGGTCACATATAATACCCTTATAATGTGGCCATAAACATAATTTAGATACACATTTGTGATATGGTGTGACTATTGTAAAGCCTATAGTCACATGATCATGCTAAAAAAAAAAAAAAAATTTTTTTTTAAAAAAAAAAAAAAAAAAAAAAAAAAAAAAAAAAAAAAAAAAAAAACAAATTAAATGTGGACTATACACATTAGGTTTTTGCAACATACACATACTAAACTTTAGACACACAAATTAAACTTATACGTGACTTATTTTCAAATTTAACTTACACTTAATCTGAATTCTATGGTTTAGTGTGACCATATATGACATTTGGTCACACTGTACAACGTGTTTGACATATACTTGTCACTTTTAATGTATATCGTGACTAATCTTCAAACTTTACTTTTCATTGATCACACATTTCAAATTCATATGTGGCTAAATATTCAGCACAAAAAATAGCAGTCACTATTTAAAAATTTGTGACAAAAAACATGGACTATATATTTAGCCATATTTACACCAATCTACTTCATGTGACCAAAAAAAATATGGAATTTTGGTCACTATTGGTTCAATTAGTGGTGACATAATATTTTGTCACATATGTAGATATATTGTGACTAAGGTTTCAAAACGTATTTTGAAACGTGTCACAGCGACCCAAATTAAAAGTGACATAAATAATCAACAAAAATTACCATTAAGTCTAGTCACATAAATATTCAAATGTTGATCAATGAATTAATGAATGTTCACAAAAAATGAGTTCAAGTGTGCTGTTTATTTTATCCTGGTATCATTTAATCACATAAATAACTGATTGGGTTGGCCGTTCAAAAAATAGCATGTGTGACCAAATCCACTTTTTGTACTAGTGATGGTTGTGTTAGATTTATCTTGCATAACTATACCTTATACAATCTAAGGGATTAAAGATCTATTCTATTGGGTTCAACAATCCGGTTGGATTTTCCTTACTAAGAGCATTTTTTTGAAAGCATATATATATATATATATATATATATATATATATATATATTTATAAAATATATATATAATATATATATTAAGAATTTTTGTTAAATATCAAGTTGAAAATTTTGGTAGAAGCAAACATGGAGGGATATGATAAATTTTTTTTATGTCCTATTTGGCCTTCGCGTCCACACATAAGTTGAACATAGGCCACCAAGTGATAACTGAGAAACTAAAAATAGAGGAAAATTAAGGGAAAACGTAATTCCCCCAGGGCATAGAGAAATTATAACTAAGAGAAGCTATCCTTTGATCAATAGACTTCATAATTTTTCCAGATTTGGACTGTATATACTTGTATAAAAGTTAAACACACAAAAGCCACTACAAAAAGAAATTATTTTTGGGTTTTTTTTAGAAAAATAATAAGTGATATTGATGGAGTTAATCCAACTAAAAACGTTTTCAACACAATGCATAATGATCTCATGAATAATTTCAGATACATAATTCATATGTAATTTCGACTTGTATGGCTGTAACAAAATCAAATTAATACATTTTGGGTTAACTCTTAGGATTTTATATTTAGGTCGAGTTAATCGTTACTCCACATTTGTCACATTTAGACACACACTAGAAGCAATATGCATAACCAACTAAAAGTGAAATGGTGATAAAATGTGATTTTGCTTTTGTTTTAGGAAATCATGCCTCGTAAGTCATCCGAAGATCACAAAAATACAAGAGCCTACATACCATTAATATCACATGAATACCGTACACCTATAAAATAAAAACTAAGAAATCTTGAAAGTCGTTACATTCATGAGGGTCGGGTGGTTTTTAACAACTTCGTGGATCTAAATTATGTTCGGTCTATGTTCAATTTTGTCGAGTTTGAGTGTCTCCTTGAAATTAGTGACCAAATCTGTCCTCGATTCATTCTTGAGTTTTATAGTCAATATCAAATCAATTATTCAGATGAAGGTGAAATGTTCATCGAATTTGTGATCCAAAACCAATTCTTTTCTTACTCTCTTGAAGAATTTGCTCAAATTCTTGACATACCTTGCGAGGGTGCCTGCGTCTTTACGGATAAATGGTCACTTGACGAGTTGGCATATGGTGTCCCTACGGATGGTCCGTATCAAACCAACCCTCCTTCCCTTGATGATATTCGAATTGATAGAGAAGTTCCAGTCTGTCACATCCGTCATGAGGAAGAAATTAATGTTCTTGAATATCAAGTTCAAACTCGTGAAATTGAGCCAACCTTAAAGCCTTTTGAAAAAATTATTAAGGAAAATGTCTTTTGTTTGGGGGGTAATTGGGATCATGTTCTCGCGTGTCTTTGTTACAAGCTCTATTGTGTCGTACACTCCGAAAAGTTTAACCTTGCCTATTTTATGGCAAAGCGAATGGAGTGGGTCACTAAACAAAAGCGGTTGATCTTACCCTATGGTATGTTATTGACCCGTTTGTTTAATGTCATCATGAATGAAAATCCTGAATTAAACAATGAGTCTTATGTCTTGTACGATCGTGTCATGAATCCTCTTGCCGCTCAACAACAGCGAAAGCCTAGAAAGGATCGTGGCACGAGAAGAGTTCGTCACTCCACTTCTTCTTCTTCCGCCTTTGACCAACCATCTTCTTCTCATCTCAATGATGATGATGATGATGGAAATGGCGAAGGGACCTCACGTGCAAGCACTCCTTCCCCTATTCGTTATGTCAATTCTTTAACCAATCAAGTTCCTCAAGTTTTTCAAAACCCACCTAATATTGACCCTCACTTGGAACCATTTTACACCCGCCAAACCGAAATCATCAACCGTTAAGTTCAATTACAAGATGAGCAGCGTGGTGGAGTAAGGTCGATCGGAAAAAGTCTCAGAAGGTTATGGAGAAACATGAAGAAGTGAGCTATGAGGGAAATTACTTTATGACATTATTATCTATATTATTTACCAATCTATTATGCTTAGGTATTCAAACTTATACTACTTATTAGTAACTTAGTACGAAGTACGGGCAATATTACTTGTCTTGGATGATTATTCAATTTTATCATCCTAAACCCATACCTGCATGCACCCTGATACGCTTTGGCTATTGTTATATTATGCATGCTTATAAAATTATCAATTGCCTACATATGATTTCTTGATTGAGCTTAGGATGTTTAGTATTATAACCTTGATTGTTAAGTATTAGATGATTCATGTTGAATTGGAATTGACTACAAAAGGAAAAAATAGGAAATTGTCTCTATACACGATTTACAAAAAATCAGAATTAATTGGAAAAATTTCCTGTCTCCAGAGAACGGCCCCCATAACTACTGGGCGGTCCCCTAATATATATGGGACCGCCAGGTATTTATGGGACCACCATCAGAAGTCACGGAATTTTCACTGTGGCTTCTGATTTTCTGTGTAGTTGACTATTTTTTCTTAGACCCAGCTAAACCTTCTGCATTTTACTAACCCACTTTTGGAATTCAAAAACTCAACTCTCATGCTTTTCCACTTTGATCTTTTCCTCCCTAATTAAATAAGTCATCCTCCCCACTTCTATCATCATCTTCATCTTCATCACACCAATCTACCATGAATTTACCCACCAATGCTAATCTCGTCCAAACCACTTCCAAGAAAATCAAACTCACCATAATCCCTCCTAGACAATTGTTTGGCAACATATCTAGTGATGAAGATATCACCACCACACCTTCTCCTACATCATATTTTCTCCCCTTATCAAAAATGTTAAATCTTTTAATATTTTGGATATTAATTGATTTAAAATATAATGCTTTCGGGGAGAAAAATATTCCAATTATATAATCAAGCCGTATAAGGAACATTTTAATGCTCCCCCTCAATTTTAAGGGTATAGTATGGTGTTTGAGTACGTGAATTTGAACTTTTTTGAATTTACTAAGAAATTCTTAAAAATTCGTACTCAAACACAATATTAGCCTAATATTAGTCTACACTATTTATATACATATTCACAAGATTTATTATATACGAGAGAATGACCAAAAATGAGATAGGACAACATATGACAAAGCCATATTGTCCGTTCCAACAGCTTAAGGTCTTCTCCGTACTCTCTTCCACCAACAAACTTCTCCAGATTCCTCATTAACCTTCTCTCATAAAGCTGTGAATATCATATTTGCTCGTCTTGAATATCTTCTCACTACCGCAATCACCTCCCACTTTCCACCTCCACCTTGAAAAATCTTAATATGTTTTCATAAACGTGTCACCCCAAAATCTTTTGCTTAAAAGTCATCTCTTATGAATCATGAATCATCTTGGACTTATCTCCTTTGTATGCTTATATTGTAGTTAATTTATGAATTTATGTTTTCTTGCTTATCATAGCTCTATTGTATGTTGTATGTGCCATCTACTTATGTACAAGTTTCTTGTTGGTTGAATGAAACTCTATTTTGGGTGACTTAATTATAATGTGTTGCTTTAAAAGATATTTGTCTTGCATTTGTACTTCTAACTTTTTCTTGTAGCAAAAAAATTTCGTAAGATCGATCCCTTGGTGCCCCGAACAAAGGGGAGCATACATCAAGGGGGAGTCTTGATATCGTCGATTTCTTTCTTCCTACAACAACTCGACGGTCATCCTTTTTGAATTCGACAAAAAGGGGGAGAAATGGAACAAAACTCATTTAATAATTTGACATCTTTAATTTTATTTAAAATGAGTTTATATTTTGTCATCATCAAAAAGGGGGAGATTGTTAATACAAATAATGTCTAAAAACGTTATTTATATTTTTTGACCTCTCAACGTTTTGATAATAACAAAATTAAAAACGTTTACAATAAAATTAAACGTTTACAAATTATTAATCGTAAAATTCCATTTCTAAGATTAGTGATCACTTAAGGTATGAACAAACAAGTATATGCATGATTAGTGATCAAGAAAATATTTTTCTCTTATCCATTACATTTTTACAAAAGATTTTCACAAAATTAATTATACAAAATATTTTCTAATTAAAAGAAAAGTTTAATTAAAAACTTAAAATTTGAAATTAAATTTTTTCCCACAACGGAAGCTTCTACACCAGATACAACCCTCCTCACAAAAAGACAAAAAAAGAGCGGAGTCTAGGTGGCGGCCCCCTTATAAATATGGGACCGCCGGGACCGCCACCAGTTACCGTTGGATTTTTCTGTCTATAAATACTGGTCCACCCCTTGCTAAAAATCAGACCTCTTTTCTGTCTATAAATACTTCTTTCTCTCTCTAAAAACTTTCTTTCTCTCACTAAAACTCTTAATCACTAACATACTTAGATCTTGTTTCAAGTTATCTTATCTTATCTTCTTCATCTCATCTCTCCTATCTATCAAGTGCAAGAGAAGAACACTCGTATTCGTCAAGAAATGAAATGTTAATTAGTG
>BQNB010085505.1:1007-22114 GCA_026074375.1 Tanacetum coccineum | reverse complement strand
TTTAAACGACTCATATAGAGGTCGTTCTCATATCTCGTGCTGTTGATCTATGAAGTAACACTCTCCAACCCATATTCCGCTGTGACCCATTTTGGGGGTGTTACACATGTTCTTTAGGATGTAATCCATGATCTAGGCAAGATCTCATCATTGAGTCATTTTTTTCTTCCTCATGTTCCCTTCTAATTGTATCATGTTGTAATACGTGTTATGTCGGTTCTAATGTAAACCCGGTATTCATGTTGATGCCGATGTTAGGATTTGTGTCTTGTAAGGGATGGTTCTACCCAAGGTGTGAAGAACCTGATATCTACCTTTCTACCGTTAAAGTGGTGTAAGCAATGTCGTGTTGTGTAATGGCTTCCTCCGTCAAAGAAGGAGATCGTCGTGTAGTGAATACGAACTCTCGAGTAGGCCACTCGGGGAGTGGACGTAGGGCAGGGAAGGAGTCCTTGTGCCGAACCACTATCAATACTCGTGCCATGGTTGTCTCTTTCTTTTCTTTTACTTATTGTGTCCTTTCATTTGTGTCATGCACTAAATCAAGATCTATGAAATCATGTAAACCGTACTTAAATATATCGAAACTTAAAATTTTTAATTGGAAATGTATTCACCCCCCTCTATGGTTTCCACACCGGCTATTGTCCTTAATAGTTCATTGACATCTGAACCGGAACCTTTGCCTAAACCCGAGCTAAGTATTTATAACTCCATTGTGTTTGATTCTAATATCGATTTCAAAATATCATATGATGATTCCGATGACGAAGATTATGCTTTTATATATGACGAAAAATCATCTTCTTATAAATTAGATTTAATTGATAAAATGAAACCTTACGATGAAAGTAAAGTCGATGAAAACTTACCTTTGACGAATGAACCTTTCGAATTGACGAAAGAAAGTATCAACTTTTTTGATACCGAATCCGATACATTTGAAAGAAGATTTGTGAAGTGGTATGATGAACAAGTAGAGATTTTAAATAAAGCATCATCGTCGAAAGAAATCATGCCATATGAAAATTTGAAATCTAAATTACATGCTAATGATTCAATTAATGAAACAAAACCCTTGAACGATGTTCTTGTGGAGTCATTGGAGAATGGTAATGACTTAAACATTGTTACCTATTCCGAAACGTTTGATTTACGCATTATGAATAATATTTTTATAAGTAATAGCGAGTCTAAAAGATATTTGATTGTTAAAAATTTTGTTCTTAAGACTCGAAAAAGGGTACCTATTAAAAAGTTCTCTAAAATTAAATAGGTATCTGCTATTACTAATTTTTTTTACTAGAAGGGATATCGTTTACTTTTATCATTAAGAAGTTATATGTGCCATTTGGCATTCCCTTCAACCCTAAATGGTTTTATAAGGATGGTGGTTAAACGAGTCAACCACCACAAGTCTAACTTAATGACTTTTCTGAAAGAAAAGTGCTTACCGAGAGACAACCCGGATTTATGATATCTGTTTTGAGTCTGTCTTCCTAGACTGTTCATACGACATATCCCCTCAAAAGGATATGGCGTATTTCAATCTGGACGTTATCCAGATTTTATTTTTAAATATTTTTAAACCATACTATTGGTATAGTCTATACGCCGTATAGGTTATACTACATGGCGTATGACTCGACTGACACGTATTGAAACTCTATACGGAGATTTCAATACGGCGTATCCTAGCAATGGGATACGACGTATTGATCTCTGTACAAAAGTTCATTATTGTTTTAATTTATTTTCTAACCATATCAAATACCGGGGATAGAATTGCACTTGTTTCTTATCTTACACAGGAAACTGACGTGACGAAATCGATTTAAATATGGATGCTCAAATAATATCAAATGAGGATCATACCGAGCAAATCCAAGGGGAGTTTTTCTTGTTCTGATTCTTTACTTTTCCTATATTTCATTTTTTATGTATACAACGAAGGCATTGTATAACTTAAGTGGGGGGGAGGGGAATTAGAACGCTTACTTGTCCTATTTTTCATAATAATATGCCTAATTTATGCCTAAATTTAAATTTTTTTTAGCATATTTTTATGAAAATTATTAGTACATTACCTCGCACACCTAAACCCTTATTAGAAGTGAGAATTTAGCCTTTCTGTTTCCAATTTGTGTACCCCAAATTCCAATAAATATGAGTGTGCCGGTGATTTAGTAGACTTTAGAACTTGGCTTGGTATGTCACTTCGAGACCATAATCATAAGTACTAAGTAATTAGATAGAGTAACTTGTCTAAATTGGTAAAATTTTAGAATTTTAACCAAATAGCCTTACTTACATGCTATATTAACTAACTAAACTGGTTAGTTAACCCCCTCTATAAAACCCTTTCCACTCTCATTTTTAGAGTGAAGATACACTTAGTACAACCCTCTGAGCCTTATCATTTTCCCAAATAAATGGTTCGTTACAAACTTACACCTTAGCCTACCCTATTAGATTGAACACTATCTTTTGGTTGCTAGTTTCTTTTGTGTAAAGTCATGTATCCTGTGACTTGTGTCATTTTCTATCTTTGGTTAGGTCGGGAAATTGCACAATGCAATGGGAAAGTAAAGTAGTAGTTTTCTTTGTTTTCCTGTGTTTACTACTTTCACTATTTTGAGCGGATATCAATTATCCAGATTTTTCATTATGGTAAAGTGGTGAAATTTTACACCCTTAATTTAGTTTTTATGTACTGTTATCTCTCAAAAAAGAGAGAGAGAGAAAAGTTTGTTATAATCGGTTCGCAAAAATTGTCGATATTTATAAGTATAATTAATTATTCGTTAGTACGTCTTATAAACCAACGATGTAGAGTTTGGTTGTATTAAAGTTGGTACGTCCTATAAACCAACTATTTGTATTTTTAGTGGCATGTTAACACCACTAGCTTTGTAGAGTCATGTATAAAGGGAAGAATAGGAGTTGGTTGTTTAACTAGAAACACCAACTATTGTTTTATGATTGATCTATTGATCAAGATATTTTTCGAGTCAATTGAGTTGTGTCTTTATCATTGGGATGGTTGGGAAGTTACTAGCAACTTTGTCCTTCATATATGTTCAATCTATTTGTTTTGTGTTTTTATTTAACAACCATAACAACCTTTCCTATTCTCTATTCATGGGTTCTACGCGAATGAGGCTCATATGAAGTCCCTTATATCTATTCCGTCGTTACGGATGTGTGTGAGTCGACTTGCGACCATTGGCTTATTACTATTGAAGAAAAGAATAGAAGATCCTTTACCCATACCTAATCACTATTCTTTGGTTTTATTCAAATATGGATCCTCATGAATTCCACATGTCTATCCCATGTATTTGGGTGTGTATGTGACGAATAGAGGCTATTGGTATATTACTATTGAAGAAGGATTAGAAGATCTATACCCTATATCATTACTTATCCTAATCATTGGTTTTGCACAAATGAGGCGAGCATGAATTCATGTGTGTCTATTCCATCGTTACGGCCATGTACATGTGAATTGCACTTTGTTGGTTCAAGTACTTTTGATGAAAGAAAAAGGATGATCAAACCTAAACCTTTTAACCCATTTACCTTTATAGACTTGTTACTCCTTAGCTTTAGTGGTTAGTCTAATTTAGGTCTGTAAAATACTGGTAGACTTAGGTACTATAGTTCTCGCTCTTGGAGGATCGACACCCTACTTACCAAACTAGTCCACAACTGACCGGGTACACTGCTCGTTAAGGTGTTCTATTAGGTAATTAGGCTAAATATAAATTTAAAACTTTGAATAATTAATTACCTACATCCAATGACACATCAAAGTTTTTGGCGCCGCTGCCGAGGAGTGAGAATATCTAGTTCTAATTTTACTAGTATTTTTAGATTAATTCTTAGTTTAGTTTAGTTTTTAATTGTTCACTGTTTGTTTATGTCTTTCTGAGCATACGGCGTATTACGATTATTTATACGACGTATTTACTCTTCGTTCTGTATACTGCGTATTTGAAATCAAACAATAGATACGGCGTATAGGACTATCTATACGACGTATTTACTGTCTGGGTTTGTAAAATCATCTTATTTAGTTTATATTATTAGAATAGCTTTACTTTGAGTTATGTCTTTCTTTTCAGAACTTTTCTCGGATTTTCTCTATACCTGCCCTTTTTCCCTCAAAGAAAATTGACTATGGAAGAAATATTGAACAAATTCATTGAGGAAGGAAAACACGTGCAGGATGAAACTATGCAATGCATCAAAGAATTCAAAACAACCAATGAGATCCTATTGAATGACCAAAATAACATGCTGGCCGATCTAAGCATCAAAGTTTATGAACTATTAAAGGTGGTTAATGAGGTTTTGCCTCCAAGATATGACATCAAGGGAATAACAACAAGGGGAGGAAAAAGCACTAATGTCAAAAAACCAACCAAAACTGATAATGACTCGGACCAGAATGTGACAATTAAGCCTCAAACAGAAAAGTAGGCTATTCCAGAAGAAGTTGTGAAAAACAAGGATCATCCCATCATCTTGGAACAAACTAATCAACCGCTGATGAAGCCGCCACCACAAGTCCCCTTTCCCAATCGATTCAGGAAAGCAAAGGAGGATGCATTGTAAAAGAAATTTATGGAAAACCTCAAGCAGCTTTACATCAACATGCCATTCATCGAAGCCCTGGCACATATGCCCAAATACGCTAAGTATCTAAAGAGCCTACTAACTAACAAAACAAGACTCAAAGAGGCTTGCACAGTGGCGATGAATGAAAGGTGTTTAGCTCTCCTGCTCAACAAATTGCCATCAAAAGCAAAGGATCCAGGAAGTTGTACTATTCCTTGTCAAATTAGCAATTTAAAATTTGATAATGCTTTAGCGGACTTAGGAGCCGGTATAAGCTTAAAGCCCTACGCAATGTATGAGAAGTTAGGATTAGGAGAGCCAAAACCCACTAGGATGTGCTTGGAACTTGCGGATAGATCTATCTAATACCCTAGAGGGATAGTTGAGAACGTCCTCATTAAGGTTGATAAATTCTTTATTCCTATTGACTTTGTTATCTTAGATATGCTTGAAGACTCAAAGGTACCTATAATTTTAGGCAGACCCTTTTTGGCCACTTCAAAAGCCTTGATTGATGTATTTGATAGAAAGATAATACTAAAGGTAGGAGATGATGAGGTAGTTTTTGATATGGATCAATCAGTTAAAAGGCCACCTTCGGAAGATGACGAATGTTATGGAATTGATGATCTTGATGAAACTATTAACCTTAAGACGCATGAGCTACTTGAAGATGACCAGTTAGATGCCTTCCCACTTAAAAGCTTAGAAATCGAAGATTATAATTTGACATATATTTATGAGATCAATTCTATACGGCGTATCGACCCTATCAATACGGCGTATTTAATTAAGCAAAAAGGGACGGAAAACCCAAAACTAAATTGGAACATCTTCGATCGATCGCTCTTGAAGAAAAGGGAAATAAACCTGAACTTAAGGAATTACCAACTCATTTAGAGTATGCATTCTTGAATAATGATGAGTATTTTCCTGTAATCATGTCATCTCAACTCTCCGAAAAGGAAAATGTTTACTCCTGCATGTTTTGGAAAAGCATAAAGGAGCAATTGCTTGGAAGATGTCAGATATTAAAGGAGTTAGTCCGTCGTTCTGCACTCATAAAATTCTGATGGAGGACGATTTCAAACCCGTGATTCAACCACAAAGACATTTGAATCCTAAAGTGCAAGATAAGGTTAATGGAGAGATCGTTAAATTGCTTGACTCTGGATTAATCTACCCCATTTCTGACAGCCCTTGGGTAAGCCCCATTCACGTTGTGACTAAGAAGGGGGGATGACTATGGTATTGAATGACGACAACGAACTTGTCCCGTCTTGAACCGTGAATGGATGAAGGGTATGCATTGATTATTGCAAGTTGAATGATGCTACAAGGAAGGACCATTTTCCACTACCATTCATCGATCAAATGTTGGAACGTTTGGCTGGGAGCGAGTATTACTGTTTTCTTAATGGTTTCTTAAGATTCTTTCAAATTCCCATCGCGCCTGAAGATCAAGATAAAACCACATTTACCTATCCTTATGGGACATTTGCTTATCGAAGAATGCTGTTTGGATTATACAATGCACCTGCTACCTTTTAAAGATGCATGACCGCCATTTTCCATGATATGGTCAAAGATTTTATGGAGGTTTTCATGGATGACTTCTTGGTATTTGGTAACTCCTTCGATTAGTGCCTTAATAATTTAGATAAAATTCTTGCTAGATGCAAAAAAACTAACCTAGTGCTCAATTGGGAAAAATGTCACTTTATGGTGAAAGAGGGAATCGTCCTGGGACACAAAATATCAGGGAAATGAATTGAAGTAGATAAAGCCAAAATTGATGTAATCGCCGAACTTTCCTATCCCACCAATGTCAAAGGAATTCGGTGTTTCCTTGGTCATGCAGGATTCTATCGAAGGTTTATCAAATATTTTTCTAAAATATCTAAACCCATGACCCAACTTTTACAAAAAGAAGCAAAGTTTGATTTTTCCGAAGACTTTAAAAAGGCGTTTAATATTTTGAAAGAAAAGTTGACCACTGCACCTATCATAATATCTCCCGATTGGAACATCCCTTTTGAATTAATATGTGATGCAAGTGACTTTGCCGTTGGGGCCGTGTTAGGAAAAAGAGTTGATGGAAATTTTAAACCAATTTACTACGCTAGCAAGACGCTAAATAAGGCTCAAGAACATTACACTACAACCAAAAAAGAACTTCTTGCGGTAGTTTTTGCTTTCGATTAATTTCGATCGTATCCTATTTTAACAAAAACTATAGTCTACACTGACCACTCTGCTTTGAAGTATCTATTTAGTAAACCGGATGCTAAACCCAGGCTTATTCGATGGGTACTGCTGTTACAAGGATTCAATATTGAAATTAGAGATAAGAAAGGGGCGGAAAACTTCGCAGCAGATCATTTATCAAGGTTGGAGAATCCTAATATTGAAGTGTTAGATGAAAATAAAATTGCTGACGAATTTCCTGATGAACACTTGATGATGTTGAAAGCCGAAATGAAAAATAGAGAGCCATGGTATGCGGATTTCGTGAACTACATTATAGGAAAAATAGTTCCCCTAAACTAGAGCTTCGAAAAGAAGAAAAGATTCTTCTCTCGGGTAAAATACTTCTATTGGGACGACCCATACACATTTAGATTGTGTAGTGATAATATCATGAGAAGATGCGAAGCTGGGAACGAAATTACTGAAATATTAGCACATTACCATTCGGGGCCCACTAGAGGACATCATAGCGCATCAATAACTGGAAAGAAGGTTTATGAAGCTGGATTCTATTGGCCTACTATTTTTAGCGATGCTAAGGATTACGTTATGAAGTGTGATGCATGCCAAAGATCGGGAAATATTACTTCAAGGAACAAAATGCCCCAAAATAACATTTAGGTATGCGAAGTATTCGATGTCTGGGGACTAGACTTTATGGGACCATTTCCCAACTCAAGGGGGAATAAATATATATTGGTAGCCGTCGACTATGTATCAAAATGGGTAGAAGCGCAAGCACTTCCCACTAATGACGCTCGAGAAGTGGTAAAATTCCTTAGAAGATTATTTGCTAGGTTTGGAGTACCAAAGGCTTTAATTAGCGATAGGGGAACCCATTTTTGCAATACACAACTCGAAAAGGCGTTAAAAATATGGATTAACCCATAAACTGGCCACCGCCTATCATCCCCAATCCAATGGGCAGATCGAGGTAACCAATAGAGCTATTAAGCGCATATTAGAAAGATCAGTTGGATACAACCCAAGGGATTGGTCGAAAAAGTTAGATGACACACTTTGGGCATTTAGAACTGCTTTCAAAACACCAACAGGATGTACACCTTTTAGACTTGTCTATGCAAAAGCATGTCATTTGCCTGTTGAGATTGAACATAAGGCATATTGGGCTGTGAAGCAATGCAACCTTGATTTAACATTAGCAGGAAAAGATCGCCTTATGCAACTTAATGAATTAAGTGAATTAAGAGATGGTGCTTACAAGAATACGAAGATATATAAAGAGCGCACCAAAAAGTGGCACGATTCAAGGATTCGTGGAGATAAAAATTTCAAGGTAGGAGACAAGGTGCTACTTTACAATTCTTGTTTAAAGATGTACCCGGGAAAACTTAAGTCAAAGTGGTATGGGCCAAATATTGTCAAAACCGTTTACCCATATGAAGCTATCGAAATTACAGACAAAAATGGAGTTAGTTTCAAAGTTAATGGGCATCGATTAAAAAAATACTATGATGACGAATTCAACAAAATTGAATTGGTCCTTGTCGAATTAGGAGAACTTGCGTAACACGAAGAAGCCGGAACTAAGTCTAACTTAAAGACTTAACTAAAAAACAAAAGTGCTTACCGGGAGACAACCTGGATATACGTCTTCCATATTAAGTCTGTCTTTTCTTTTAAAAATAATTTTGAAACTTTTTCTAAATAAAAGCAAATACGGCGTATTGGTCATACCATACGGCGTATCTACTTACTGTACAACATACAACTTTTCAAAAAAGTTTTATATAAAGTCATTACATGAGCCGAAGATGGAATTTCATTTATTTCTCAATCTTATTACAGGAACTTGACCAATGAACATTACTTGAAGGTTTACATACAAATTCGTCTTTACTATACGATTGTAGTCGTGCTGGTATTCAGACGCTTCCTAAACATTCAATGAGGCTCATTCTTTCAAAGGGAGATCATACCGAGCAAAACTAAGGGCCTAAATTATGATCAAATTTTTATTTTTTTTAGCATATTTTTATGAAAGTTATTAGTACATTACCTCGCACACCTAAACCCTTATTAGAAGTAAGAATTTATGCCTTTCCGTTTCCAATTTGTGTACCCCAAATTCAACTAAATATGAGTGTGCCGGTGATTTAGTAGACTTTAGAACTTGGCTTGGTATATCACTTCGAGACCATAATCATAAGTACTATGGATTTAGATGGAGTAACTTGTCTAAATTGGTAAATTTTTAGGATTGCAACCAAATAGCCTTACTCACATATTTTATTAACTAACTACACTAGTTAGTTAACCCCTCATATAAAACCCTTTCCACTCTCATTTTTAGAGTGAAGATCCATTTATTACAACCCTCTGAGCCTTATCCTTTTTGTGGTTCTCATTAATCTTCGGGTTAATCTAGATTATTAATGAAGAACATTGTACCTCAATAAATGTTTCGTTACAACCTTACACCTTAGCCTACCCTATTAGATTGAACACTATCTTTTGGTTGCTAGTTTCTTTTGTGTAAAGTCATGTATCATGTGACTTGTGTCATTTTCTATCTTTTGTTAGGTCAGGAAATTGCACAATGCAATGGGAAAGTGAAGTAGTAGTTTTCTTGTTTTCGTGTGTTTACTACTTTCACTATTTTGAACGGATATCAATTATCCAGATTTTTCATTATGATGAAGTGGTGAAATTTTACACCCTTACTTTATTTTTTGTATTGTTATCTCTTAAAAAAAAGAGAAAGAAAGTTTATCATAATCGGTTCCCAAAAATTGCTGATATTTATGAGTATGATCTATTATTCGTTGGTACGTCTTATAAACCAACGATGTAGATTTTTGTTGTATTAGAGTTGGTACGTAATATAAACCAACTAATTGTATTTTGAGTGGCGAGTATACACCACTAACTTTGTAGAGTCATGTAAAAAAGGAAGAATGGGAGTTGGTTGTTTAACTGGAAACACCAACTAAGGTTTTTTATGATTGATCCATTGATCAAGATATTTTTCGAGTCAATTGATTTGTATCTTTATCATTGGGATGGTCAGGAAGTTTCAAGCAACCATGTCCTTCATTTATGTTCAATCTATTTGCTTTGTGTTTTTATTTAACAACCATTACAACATTTCCTATTCTCTATTCATGGGTTCTACGCGAATGAGGCTCGTATGAAGTCCCTCATATCTAGTCCGTCGTTACGGATGTGGGTGAGCTGACTTGCGACAATTGGCTTATTACTATTGAAGAAAAGAATAGAAGATCCTTTACACATACCTAATCCATTCTTTGGTTATATTCGAATAAGGTCTGCTAGATTCACATGTGTCTATTCCGTCGTTACGGCCATGTATGTGTGAATTGCAGCTTGTTGGTTTACTACTATTGATGAAGATTAGAAGGTCTATACCCTTATCTTTACTTATCCTAATCATTGGTTTTACGCGAATAAGGCAAGCATGAATTCATGTGTGTCTATTCCGTCGTTACGGCCATGTACATTTGAATTGCACCTTGTTAGCTCAAGTACTTTTGATGAAAGAAAAAGGATGATCAACCCTTGACCTTTTAACCCAATTTACTTCTTTAGACTTGTTACTCCTTAGCTTTAATGGTGGAGATCTGTATCCTTGCCAAGCTTATGATAGAATACTAGTCACGACCGAGCAATTGAGCGATTAGGATTACCACATAGATTAGGTGAGTGATTTGAGTGTTTTTCAAACTCATGAGGTGCTTTGGTTGTGTGCTAATGATTTGATTAAAATACGTGCTTAACGGAAACCATCTTATGGATACTATTTTCATGAGAATTCTACAAGGTCTACTTGAGGACAAGTAGGACTCAAGTGGGGGAATATTTGATGACATCAAATAAAGACATATTTATTGCATCATTTATTCCAAGTAATTTACCCATTTGATATCATTATTGCAAGATATTGGTACTTAATTGCTTTATATTTAGTTTTTGAAGTAATCATGGAGTACATGACAATTATGGCGCAAAATGAAGCTTAAACAAAGATTATTGAAGTATATTGTTCATCATGACAATACGCCGTATTCATCTAGAAAAATGGCGTATCTGGGCAAGAATTGACCATGAAGACCACGTTGACTGAAGATCAATACGCCGTATTTATAGAAGACATACGCCGTATTAGGAATTATTATCAGCATTGGACCTAAAGTATCGAAGACCTAATATGCCGTATCCATCAAGCCTACACGCCGTATTGAAGATTGTGAATATTCTAGAATATTTTATTAAGGAATGAACGTGGAACCTACTCCAAGTTTTAGTCAATACGCCTTATAGGTCAAGCCTATACGTCGTATTGACACCGACTATAGTACCTATATAAACCCTTTAAACTGACGATTTTAAGGAGAGGAGTGGAAGCCCTAATCGGCTGAAGACACTAAGTAACCACCAAGGACGATCCTTAGAAGCCTAGAAGAGCAAAAGAGGTCAAGCAAAGAGCCATTTAATGTAGGAAAACTCTTGTAATCATCATACTTCGATCACGCGTTCAATATTTGGTATCGCTCTTAAGTTTACCTTTGTTGTTCATATGATGCTTGTGTATGTTATCACTATGACTATAGGCTAACACCTGTAGGTGTTAGCCATGTTTATGTTAATTCAATGTTTGGTTTAGTAATATCGATTGCATCTTAATTTATCATTGGGTATTGATTATGTTTATCAAATGATACTTGTTTATGTACTTAGCCTCTAGTAGTAATGGATATAGGTGGAATAATAGGATCACAAGTAATGTCCTGCTTTGTCATTAGTTTAGCGAATGAGGTTAGACTAGCAGGTGACCTAGGATTAACCAATCAAGTTCTGATTCTCTTAGGAAAAATGAGCTACCACCATATAACAGTACCATAAGTAGTAAGTAGGTAAAGTCTCAATGAGCTAGGAGATAATAAGATCACCATTATTTCCTTCTAAGATAGATTATAATCAGTACATAGGTTGCTTTATGCGGATGCGCCTAATAGTGACAGAATTAAGCGTATCTAGGGTTAAGGAAGAAGTCTCGCCTTAACCTAGGAATGATATACCGCCTCAAGATAAGACAATCATTGCACTATTAACCAACCAACATTAGTTTAGCATGAACATGGCTAGCATGTTTCCCTATCAATAGGCTTGACCGCTCTTCTACTTATAATTATCTACTTACGTGTGTTACATTTATTATTACTTAGGAAACAAACTATAATCTGTGCCAGTCTCTTAGGCTAAACCCCCTATTTTCTTAGTTTAGGTTTAGTTAAATCGAGTCTAGCTTAGATAGTTAGTCTAATTTAGGTCGGTAAAATACTGGTAGACTTAGGTACTATAGTTCTCGCTCTTGGAGGATCGACACCCTACTTACCAAACTAGTCCACAACTGACCGGGTATACTGCTCGTTAAGGTGTTCTATTAGGTAATTCGGCTAAATATAAATTTAAAACTTTGAATAATTAATTACCTTTATCCAACGACACATCACCGCTCAAAATAGTAAAAGTAGTAAACACACAAAAACAAAGAAAACTACTACTTCACTTTCCCATTGCATTGTGCAATTTCCTAACCTGACCAGAGATAGAAAACAACACAAGTCACAGGATACATGACTTTACACAAAAGCAACTAGCAACCAAAAGATAGTGTTCAATCTAATAGGGTAGGCTAAGGTGTAAGGTTGTAACAAAACATTTAGTTGGGGTACAATGTTCTTCATTAGTAATGAGAACCGCGAAAAGGAAAAGGCTCAGAGGGTTATACTAAGTGGATCTTCACTCTAAAAATGAGAGTGGAAAGGGTTTTATACACGGGATTAACTAACGAGTGTAGCTAGTTAATATAACATGTGAGTAAGGCTATTTGGTTGAAATCCTAAAAATTTACCAATTTAGACAAGTTACTCCATCTAATTACTTAGTACTTATGATTATGGTCTCGAAGTGATATGCCAAGCCAAGTTCTAAAGTCTACTAAATCATTGGCACACTCATATTTAGTGGAATTTAGGGTACACAAATTGGAAACGAAAAGGCTAAATTCTCACTTCTAATAAGGGTTTAGGTGTGCGAGGTAATGTACTAATAACTTTCATAAAAATATGCTAAATTTTTTTAAAATTTAAGCATAAATTAGGCGTATTAATATAAAAAATAGGACAAGTAAGTGTTCTAATTCCCCTTCCCCCACTTAAGTTATACAACGCCCTCGTTGTATACATAAAACATGAAATATACAAAAGGTAAAGAATTAGAACAAGAAAACTCCTCTTCGATTTTCTTGGTATGATCCTCCTTTGATATTATTTGAGCATCCATATTTAAATCGATTTCGTCACGTCAATTTTGCCATATTGATCCCGTAAAAGGTTTTGTAAAACTGAAAAAATAAAGGAGTGGATAATGTCCAGACAACAATACGCCGTATGGTCTAGACCAATTCGCCGTATCAAAGTCTGGGAAGACAAACTCGATAAAAATTAGTAAATAAATTTCCAGGTTGTCTCCCGGTAAGCACTTTTATTTCAGTAAGTCTTTAAGTTAGACTTTTCTCCAGCTTCTTCAGTTGCGTCTATGCTCGTAAGTGAGCCATCTCTCCATCGCATCATCTCTAATGTATTCATGCCCTAAATCTAAAACTCCTTTAAAGAATGGTTGGCGTTTTTGGTTTTGGTGCATAATTCCATTAAGCTTATCTTCAACACTTATCAACAATAGTGGTGGCAACACATTGCATTGAGCATTGGTAAGATGTTTCAAACTAGGTAGTGTATTTTCCATATGATAAGTTACACTTTTAATGCCATTATCGATGGTAATTTCTCCAAGAAACCGTCGGATAGTAACACAAACTTTCAATAAAAGCGGTATCTCAAATATGACTTCTCCCATTCCTTCATCACGGTAAATGTCCATATTCCCAACAACTTCAAAATCTGTTAAGACATAAAATTTTCCAACAAAGACAGGCACGCTCGTGAAAGCTTTTATACTATTTTTTCTTTTGAAGGTTAGTTTGTCTTTCATGATCGAGTTATAAAACTTTTTAGACATAACATTTTTATTGAAGAATCTAGAAAAATTAGCATGTATATACTTAAAACCTATCATGCAAGAAAATTGTATATTAAAAGGACTATTGATTTCAATATTTTGGGAAAAGTAAAAGTCATTATCAGGTTCGGGTTCATTACTTCCTTCGCTTTCATATTCCTTATCATTAGTTATTTCATAGTTAATGGACTCATCAATGACCTCACCTTCATTAATGGTGGGTCCTAAATCCTTAACTTGATTTCGCCTAAGCTCTATTGGTTCATTTAAATAGATTAGTTCAACTATATCCTCCACATTAGGGTCTTGCGATCTATTCAACACCAAGGTTTTGCCTATTAGCCTAGCTTCTAAATCAAGCCTCATTCTTTCTAATAATCACAATGCATAGACCCTCCTAATAATGTTACTAGTTGGTTGCGAAAACAGTTTTATCTTCCCCTACTCTCAAACTAATTTTCCTTTTATAAATATTAATTTAAGCATGAGCGGTAGACAAGAAAGGTCTTCCAATTGAACACTATCTTTTGGCTAAGAAAATAACTAAAAACAGAATAAAAACAATTTCAAGCTATACAAACTCTATAGAATAAAACACTATACAGAAAAGAATAAATTAGTATAAATTACGTTAAAACACTAATAAAAATAGAATTCTCACTTCATTCCCCGGTAGTGGCGCCAAAAACTCTAATGTCGTTCAATGCGGGCAATTATTTATTCAAAGTTTTACAATTATATTTAGCCGAATTACCTCATAGAACACCTTAACGAGCAGTGTACCCGGTTAATTGTGGACTAGTTTGGTAAGTTATAACAACCCGCAATTTTCATCAATGTAATTTTCCATCTATTAAATTAGATGCAATGTAATATCCATCTATTATAAATATATCACCTTTTACAGGGAATTTTTTTCTAAAGTAAACATGCTCATGCAACAACCTATGCAATCTCTATCAATATTTATGTCAAGCAAACATCATAACATGTCAAGTCAACAATCTATTATCTATTTTATCATATACGTTATCTATTTAACGTAGTTTTCACGACGATAATATCAAATGAACATAAACAGTTAATGTTTATGCATAAACCCTAATTTCATGCAAAGTATACAATCAATATGAATGTACAAGCAATCAAGCCAAGTGTACAAGTAATCTAAACATCAAATTCAAATGTGAATTCCCTCTAAAATAAGGTACAAGTCCCTTAATGCACAATGTACAAATCATTAAAGCATGACATTCAAAATGCCGTTTTAACTCCATTTTTTCTATGAAATTTCATACAAACTCTTAAGTACAAGGTACAAGCTATCAATGCATGACATTTAAACTTTATTTCTCTCCTTTCTAATCTAATGTATATGAATTAAAAGTAAGAAACCCTAATCCGAACCATAAACCAGCCCGCGACCCATTTTTAACTATTTTGACCCCTTTAAATCCTAACCATGCATCCATACACCTCCATGACAAAGCTACTTCATCTATAAGCTGCTTACAAGCACCTCCCCTTATTACTTACTCACCAAGTTGGCCACATCACCTCCCTTATGGCTCTTTTCTAGCCACGGACACAAACACCACCCCAAGACCTCCCACCTTGCAATCCTAGCATTCTAGCTCTTAATACTCACCTTCCTAGCTCCCATGAATCAGCTAATCTAGCTATGACACCAAGCAAGTCCCTAATCTTGGACACCAAGTTCCATTCGAATATATAAGGGGATGCACACCCCTCATTTCAATTCACACATTTCAAATCTCATTTCTCTCTATCAATGGAGTCCCAAGTCTGATCAAGAAAGTCCCAAGAGCAGAAGAGAAGCCAAGAAACCAAGGAGAACGAATTCTTGAAGCCTCGAAGGTCAAATCCTAGGCGTACTAGTGCTAAGAACCATTTTCGACCCATTTTCAAAGCCACAAGCTTGAATCCAGGTTCTACAAGCTTGTTTTCTATTTTGCATCTTTAATTAGTGTCTTATGATCATGTTTATACCTTTTTAAAAGCCTTGAGGCTCACACCCACTCGTTCTTAATTTCTAAAACCAAACGTGCCCTAAAAACCCTAAAAACGCGTTTTCTTTTAATCCATAAGCTAAACCTATAAGCTGTTGTTATAATCTATTCTAATAAGCTTATCTAACATTTCTATAAACATTTATCAAGTCTTAAAAAGATTTGAGCTTAAAACCTAGACGTTTTCATTTTAAAACCCTAAAACAACCCGTTTTGATTTCTAGCTTAACGAATCATTATTCTAAACTTTCGTTATCTTAAAACATCTTATTTTAGCCTATTCTAATAAGCTATAACCTGCAAATTACTTTTGGAATCTTAATATAAGCTTGCATGTAATTTTGGACTAGTTTTGTAAATATTTTCATGCAAAGGGGTATATATTGTAACTTTTTTGAAATTATTAACTACAAGGGCTGAAATTGATATTTTATTAAAGTTATAACTTCAAGGGTATGTTTTGCCAAGTTTTAAAGTTAAGGAATTGTTTAATATATACTTTATATATTAAAAAGGACTAGTTTTGTAAATATTTATGAATCAATGGTATATATTGCAAATTTGGTATTCTTGAAAATATAAAATAATATATTTTTATATAAATTATAAAAATATAGATAAACATTATCAAACTCAGTTTTATTAAAACCCAACACATTTATAGTTATTAATTATCGATCGACGCATTTTAAATTAAATACGTTATATATTAAACGTAATTTATCATCAACTAGCTTTTGAAGAAACATTAAAATCTTATCGTATCACGTTACTAGGGAATTTCATGTGAGGGGTTCCATTAATGTATTCGTCTTGATGAGTTTGCTGGATTTACGATTTAAAGTTCCCTGACTCCTCAAACGATACCACATGGCCTCTGGATTATGATAGCCCAGACAGTGATACACTAAATCTATAAATTAATAAATCAAATATGATAAAACATTATGAAGACTTGATAATCACACTAAGACTTGACATATTATCCCAGGTTGTGTGACGAAGCCGTTACTTTCATTTCATATACTTTTGACATCAATCAGATTTCCTGTACCGTTAAGATGAGTTCATAGCCTCGCATTCAATCTTTTAAATGTTTCATAAACCCGCGAGGGGGATACATGCTATAAACCATGAATACAAGTGTTTTCCAAATGTATGTTATCTTGATATATTATTGCTTGTGATCTAAGTCCCTTTATGCCAAAAGACCCCACTATCATGGACCATTAATCACTTGCGAGTGAACGCGAATATTGTGGATAGATCTATCGGGATTGACGAATCCCGTTTGTGTTAGCCGGATAGGTAACCAAACGCACTATATTTGAATCTCATAGGTATATGGCAATTACCTACACCGGGGGCCATTATCATTATATATATCATTATTGATATATACACAAGTCAGTTTGTGTGCCATGAGCTTAGACGCAATAATACACTATTGATACTGTTTTCTATAATAATTGTACTCATTGCAATTATCACTATTTTTGGGTGTATAACAACGTAACCCACTATCCATGATGACTTGTATTCACACTATTTATCATAAACCTATGAATTTCACTCAACCATTGTGTTGACCTTTTTAGCATGTTTATCTCAGGTAATTGAGCAAACTATGGCACGGAGTGGCACGGACTTGAAGATGGCTAAACTGTTATCATTCACTTTATGTTTTTAGATTTTGGGACCTCTCTTTTGTAAAAACTCTGATGAATAAATAAATGATAACTTAATTTTCCAAAAACGTCTCTTTATGATTCGTTTTCTATGATTATGACTGTTGTACTATGAAGTAATACCCCAGATTAGCTTCCGCTGCTATATGTCAATAATGGGGGTGTTACAGTTGAAAAGGAAGCTATATAAATGTTGAGCTTTAGAGAAAAGATGGCGTACAAGATAACATGTGGAGAAACAAATCCTATTTTGACTGCACGTGTCCGTTATATGTTTCATATCCAGCCTGAAAATGGCCTTTATAGAAGCCTTCAACAGGTCAACATTGAACCATATCAAAGATTGACATTCCACACACACAAAACCTACTTGCATCTCAAGTCTAAGGATGAGAGACATAACCACTTGCGAAATTCACTATTGACACCGATCCATGTAGTGAATACTCGTAGGTTGGGTCAGTCCAATGTTCATCCAATGAACAACATATGAGTTTGGCGGTATCATCTATTAACATTCATACCATATGAATATGACCTCACATTTGCCTTATTTCAATGATACTCCCTTATCATTAACCGACAATGGACGATTTAGAATAAATAAATTATTCATTGATTTAAACATGCTAATATAGAACACAGTTGTATAAATGAAGACGATCATACCAGGTATATCAATTCATTGCTTAATACAACTGCTTAACATTCCATTATCCAAATACTAAAAACAGATATACATGAGACTACTAGCAGGTTGAAGTTCAATGTTCCTAGCATGATAAACATGTTTGGTACAAGACATTGACTTTGTAAAAAGTACCAACTAAGTTGTCATCTAAGTGACCTTTGAGAATACTTGTTTCAAACTCACAAACAGTGATGGTTTTGAATAATACGATGATTGTCATTTTGTATATGTGCGTTCAAGTGCTAATACAATAATACTAGCATCGCCATAACAAATTGCATAGGTTGTTTGAAGCAAGCAAAACCACCCATATGAGACAGTCTTCTTAATAGCTTCCCAAACTGTAAAGTATTCTTATTCTTTAATAAATAGTGCAACAATGCTTTCAATCAAGCATGTCTAGTCAGCAGTATTCACATTTATGATGAAATCATACTACATCTAGGATTGAGTATCATCTCAATCAAAGCAAGCATTAATGTATAAAATCAACACTAATCTCCTTATCAAAACTTCGTAAACGATGAACAATTTTTTAGTCCTTTGCAGACCTTTTAGAATGTTCTTTCAATAGTAGTCTAATGACTTTCACTTAGTTACTATGGTTGTAGGTTCATCTTGCATTTATGCAAGTGCTACAATTAGTCTAATACATATCATGACATACATAATGAAACCTTTAGCTGAACTAAACGTTTTCAAACATGTGTTTAACTCATTAGGTGAGATAGAACTTGAGTCTTGCTCAATGATGTGTCATGTTATGTTAGACTTAATCGCGTATGTTTCTACTAATAAACATTTGTTCTAAGGTTGTATGTTTTATTTCGTATATCTCTCAATAGATACATTATTCCAAACTAAGGATTAAAATCTAGCTTAGGCAAAATATAATTTCCAATATGTTGACAACATATAAGATATAAGAAAGACAAAACATAATGCTTCGCGACTAAGCTTTAGGTGTACTCAGGAGTTCTCTTTGTTTCAATCAAAATCAAATTGTTGATTTAAACTTAAGATTCCAGCTTCTAGATGCATGCTCTAACCCACACTTGGATTATACAGCTTGCACATTTTCTAAAGATAACTTGGATTCATAAACCCTTTGATTAACACAATGTCCTCGCAAAGGTAATCATTCAAGAAGGAGTTTAGACATCCAATTGCCATATTTCATATTCAGGAAATCAAGTATGGTAATTAATATCTTTATTCATTTAACGCTTGCAAGGAAAAGAAGCTTTAATCATAGTCAATTGCTTGAGTATAAGTAAAACCCTTATCACAAGGCGTGCGTTTAAATGTGTGTACATTTTTGTCCATATTAGTCTTCTCCTAGAAGAACCAATTTAACTTCTCAGTCTTACCGATTGGTGAAAGATCAATCAAATTCCAAAATTGATTTTCTTTCATGGACTATATCTCAACATTTATTATGT
The DNA here is from genome assembly GCA_026074375.1 of Tanacetum coccineum. Taxonomy (NCBI): domain Eukaryota; kingdom Viridiplantae; phylum Streptophyta; class Magnoliopsida; order Asterales; family Asteraceae; genus Tanacetum; species Tanacetum coccineum. The sequence continues at coordinate 2,328 of BQNB010085505.1, read as the reverse complement.
CGTTAGCTAGTGCATTCAGAAGGTTGTGTAAGAAGAGACTTTCTCCAAAAATAGATGCTCCCACTTGCTTCGTGTAAGAGGAGACTTTCTCCAAATACGCAGCAAGTCGAGCAACAATAAAATTGTTCTCGTTTGGGATGTATAAGATAAATTATCTCAAGAACAGCTGAATCAAATGGTAATCATAGTTCCAGATGAAGGAATAAATGTTGAAGCTCTTCAAACCAAATACCTAATAATTGGATGGGAAGTTTACTCTGAAGACACTATGTAATTTTGGAAGATCATCAGAGTAGGCAATCATACAGAGGTATATCAGGTTTTTGAAGACATGCTTAAGAATTTTGACAGGGATAATCTGGTCAAATTATGGATTTTAGTTCAAGAAAAATACAACTCATCAGGACTTACTAAAGATAAAGGGAGAGAATTGTGGGTTGAACTAAAGATATTATTTGAACCAAGGCAAAAAATATTTTAGAACTTCAGAAATATATGCATGATCCTTTAAAATGGTGGTTATATGATATGTGTGCAGTTCATCATGTATCTACAAAGAAAGGACAAGATATATTCATGCTGGTTAAAAAGGATTATCCGTTGACCAAGGGACTTGCAACTTTGATGCTATGTAACAAGCTAAGAGTGGATCAACATTCAGAGATGGCAGATGAGCTTTTGATAAAAATCTATAATATAGCAAACAGGCCAAGGAAATAAAGTGTTTGGAAGCATCCTTAGCAGAGTACATTAGAAGAAACTTGAGATTTGATGGCAAATCACAAGTTTAGGGGAGGATTGTTGAGATTTAGAGCTTCTACACTTAGTACTGCTAATAGTTAGTTAGTACTGCCAATACATTGTTAGTACTGCTAGTTAAAGTTAGTACTGTTAGTTGTATATTTAGTATTGTTAGTCATATATAGTTAGTACTGCTTATGTGATATGCATGAGTTATATTAGGAATAGATATGCATGATCACTTAACGCGTTTTGTAAGCCCATTAGGGTTTCCTTAGTGTATAATAGGAACCCTTACGGCATAGTTAGAAATATGAATCCAAGATAGAAAAGTTATAGTTATTAGGCAAAACATATAGTTGTTTTATGAATTATTCAATATATTGAAAGTTTTGTGAAAGTTCTTGTGTTACTATTATATTGTTTCTTCTGGTGTATAAAGATTAGTTTCCGTATAATCTTTATATATTACTCAGGATTTCTATCATAGTTGTTTTAGATCTATCTAAGACAACTTAAGCTTTAACAAGCTAAAGGGGATCAACAACTAGCAACCCGCATTGGACCACACAAGTCCATA
>BQNB010085504.1:0-28459 GCA_026074375.1 Tanacetum coccineum | reverse complement strand
GTTGTCTGTTTTTAAAAACATATAGCTAAGAAGACTCTATGTGAGAGCATGTTATAATTTTTTATTTTTATTTTGCATACATATTCTTTATATATGATTAATTACATAATGTTTTAGAAAGTTTGGATTTGTGATTTGCTTCTTAACGTAGGTGCTATATGCTGATGGTGATGACGAAAAGCTAAGGGCCCGTTTGGTTTGTAGATAGGTTTAGGATTTAGATTTAGATTTGGATTTAAATTTGGTTTAGGATTTACTAGCAGGGTACCCGCGCGTTGCAGCGGCGAGTACCCTGTGATTAAAAAAAATGATCCGAGTCCGGCCTGATTTACTCGTTTTTTCCGGTTTTAACCGGCCTCCTACCTTTCTTTTCAAACGACTTTTATTAGCTAGGCGAACTGGTAGCGATTCCGGTTCCCGAAGAACGGGTTGGTCGAGTCCGATTTTCAAAACCATATGAACTATGAACTTGACATATAAATTTTGTGAAGCTTTGTGAGTTTAATTAGTTTATAATATACATTTTTCATTTTAAAGTTGTTTTAAAAATAATATTAATTGATGTATTTAATTAGTTTATACTTATACAAAATGCTTTATTATTAATTATATTAAAAGATACAATCCCTTAATTTAATGGGGCAATATCCATTAAAAGCTAACTCTCCCTGCAATCCTCCAATACCGAAGAAAATGAAAGGTCTTTGTGGTTTTAGTTCATCTCTTTAATATTGAATCTTAGGTATTCTAAACCTGCTGTAGTTAATCTCTCCATCTTTAATACTCATATCTCTTATTCTTCCTCCCTCCTCCTTTGATACCTGATGATCTCAACAACGCCTGCAACGCATCAAAATAGCCGCATCCTTCAAAAATATCAGCAACGCCGAGGTTAGTAAGTTTAATTTGATTCACACCACTTTATGTTACTCAGATGTGGTAAGAATTGTGGGTTAGTTCTTTATTAGTGTGCAAATTGCAGGTAAAGCTTCATTACTAATCAAAACAGCCGCGTCCTTCAAAAATATCAGCAACGCCGAGGTTAGTAAGTTTAATTTGATTCACACCACTTTATGTTACTCAGATGTGGTAAAAATGGTGGGTTAGTTCTTTATTAGTGTGCAAATTGCAGGTAAAGCTTCATTACTAATCAATCAAATTCAATTTCAGGTAATTTTTTTATTTGTAGTTTTCGTTCGGATTTAATCAGAAATTTTATGTTTGATGAATTACAAAATACTTTTGTATCCATTTACATATTTTGATTATTGATTTCAGTTTTAATTGAAGGTAACCAAGTGTTCGATTAAATGCCTAAAAATAAGGATGTGTTGGGTAAATCTATAATAGGATAATTGTCGGCAAAATGGGTTAATCTGTAATTGGATAAGAGGTTAATAACGATGTTTTGGGTGTTTGGATTAGCTTTGTTACGAGCTTGCATTCATAGCAGTTTCATCCTTTTAAAATGCCTTTTATTGTTAAAATGAGAAATTCATTTTATCTGTGGGTTATAGATGCTTTTGTAGGTGCAGGTCTTGAATCCTCCAACCTCATTCATGGTATTGACTTTACTAAGAGCAATGAGTATACAGGTAAAATTACCAGTCCTGTTGTGCTTTTTTCTAATGATTACTAATGTCGACATGTTGTGCATTTTGTTTATGTTTGTTGTTATCGTGGCCAAAAGAAAGAAGAATCTCCTTTGGTGGCTTTTTAACAACTGTTTGAATAGATACATGTGTGTTTAATGGTTGCAGAACATTTTTTCCCATTTTAGGTGAAAGAGATTGGAATTGATACTATCCACAGCAATAAACACAGTAAAAGGAACCGTGGAAGAAACTTTGTAAGCCTTATAGTTTGTTTACGTAAGGTTTAATGCAAAAAAATCTACCAAAACATGCACTTATAAAACTATAACCAAGTTGTATCTGTAACTCTAACCTTGATTTGAGGGGACCGGCTAAAGATAATGCAGAAATAACACTTGCCTTGACATACGAAGAAGCAGCAGCAGCAGCAACGTTTGCCATCCACCCTGTCAAAGCATTAACATTTGCAGAAGCTGCATTGGGAGGAAAAGGCTGCTACAGAATGTAAAGCAAAATGTCATTATTTAAAATACTAATCAAAGCGAGATTAGGATTAGAAAATTAAACAAAAAGGGTGTCATACACCATGTCCTCCAAGCAATGTGTAAGCTATCAGTTTTGTGACCGCACCAGGTGGAAGGTTGATAGCACCATTCGGAGGTGTGCATGTATGGTCTGCAAATAAATTTTTGATATATGGGTTGGCCTTGGATTCTTACACAGTCGGTGTTGCCAATATAAGCTGAACATATCGAACAGTACATGCGGAGAACCTCACGTCAACCTAAAAACATCATTCGAAGATAAAACGCAAAAAAATGAATCAACAAAGACTAACAAGGTACGCTGGACAAACTAACCCACACAAACAGTTCTATTATAAAAACATGTTCAGCTAATATGAATAATTATCTAATTTTACTATCTTTTCAGATGCATAACAAAAGAGACCTACAAAAGATGAATGGATATAACAAAAACACAATCATAATTGTTGAAGATTCCGAAGACGAAAAGGTGATCAAAAATACAACAATAACCTAATAGTCAGAATTTATTGTTACATTTATTAATTATATAAGATTATAACCGAGACCCAAAATACTACTACACAAAACAGGTAACCAAGACAAAGCAAAACAAATGCTGCAAAAACAATAAATATGGCGAAGACGGCTCACATGAAGAAAAAGGAATAAGGATGCTTGAGATTAAAAACACACCAATAGAGGTACATTACTCTCATACTTTAAACAATAACATTTGTAGGTTAATACAGTTTTTTTAAGTTTTTCTATTTAGTTGTTTTCAGTTAGGTACGGTTTCGTGTTTCGGTCTATTTAGTTTTTTCGGTTTTTCTCCACACCTCTGCCTAAGAACTCTAGATGTAGGTTAAGTAGGTTGGGGCTCAACCTTCAACTCACATGTGCGTGGTATAAATGAGGTATCTCTTGATCAATTATTACATTTTCTCAATGGATCCAAATAGAGAATGCCTATAGCGAAGCAAACCACAAATACTTACCGGTTCCTTTTGTGAAAACACGTAACAATGACACGTAGCCGACTCAAATCCTTCGTAAAAATAAAAAAATATACAAAATATACAAAAAGTATAAAAAAACCATGCAACTATATATCTACATAATGAGTCCTTATTTATATAATTACTATTTAATTTATAAAAAATAAATACACTTTGAAAAAAATTAGAAAAAGGTTTGTACGTGCACGAGTATTATAACTAATATAATACTAAAACATTTACAGTTTAGCAACCACATAAGCTCATCAACGTTAAAAAAACACATGAGATGAAATTCAAACAAAAATCCACACTTTAATGTATACTACGTATAAGATACTTTACAACCACTAATGATTATATATAAATGAGATAAAGAAAAACATAAACAACATACAAAGAAAAAACAAGTCATGCTCAGCCAGCTGATACGTTGTAAATGCCACCATCTCCTACGAGTCTTATGAGCTACAAACACAAAAAGAAAAAAAAACAATGCTAATCTAAGTTGCATTTGAAACTTTGAAATATAGACAACTCTACATACTTAAATCACAAGAAAGAACTGCTAAAGATCCAACAAAAAAAACTTTAGCACTTGAATAAAACAGAAGTTATATTCTAAACACACAGAAGATATAAAAAAGGAGAATGTTGTGAAATGATTTACTTCCTACCGTTTGTAATTTGCTCAGTCTTCTTCCTTCAATATATATGTGCTCCACCATATATGATCAAATCTAATCTAAACCCAATAGACACCAAACGCAATTGTGTAAAAAGCTTGAAGAAAAGAGTCGTGAAAAAGATTTACATAGGCAACCCAAAAAAGAAAAAAAAAACAAATCAAACTTTTGATAATAAATAATAGAAAAACAAAAAAATAGAAAAAAAAGAAAAAAAAAGAACCTGCGTTGAGAGCGGGGATATGAGGAAATATTATAACAAAATGGGCAAATTGTATTAAAATGTAGCCAACTTATCATTTTTTATAAAGTTGTGTAGTCAATTTTTTTTTCCTATAAAATCATTAAACATTTTAATTCCGACTATTGTATGTATTTTGCCCACATGTAATGACTAATTTACCCTTCACGGTTAACAGGTTGGTTAAAAACATAGGGGTAAAATAGTCACCTACTACATACAATAGATGAAATTTCACTACAACATTTACCACTATCCCCAGCGATAAATCTAAGCCTTCCCGGGCGACTTGTCGCTGGGGATACAAATCTCGGGCGACATGTCGCCCGAGATAAGTTGAAGGGAAAAGCTCGCCAGGGATACTTTCCCGGGCGACATTCCCGAGCGACTTGGTGGGGCCGACATAGTTTCAGTCAAACCACACACAAAAAATTCTCTCTCTACCCCCAATTCAAAAACCCTAATTGATGAACATTTTCTAACAAAGATGACTTTCAAACTCCATAAATTATTAATCTAAATTCCTTCTTCCCTTTTGTTTGAATCCTGTTATAACCCCTGAAATTGGGATTAATCGTTGATTGATTAATCTCATATCGAGCGTGTTAGGCGGGTTTCTCATCTTGGGTTTTTGTAATTTAGATTTGTTATTCTCCTCTTTAAATCAATTAGACTCCGTTTCCGTTTCCGTTTAATCTCGATGTCATTGAAACCCTGATCTGTTTTTCTTTTCAATCCTTTTTTTTATCTTGATCTCCCTTCAATCCAAAGATTCTAATGGGGAGTCGTAGATCCAAAGAGGACGACGTTAATCGTATTTCTATCTCCATTTATGTTACAAATTTTCCGGAAAATTTTTCGGCAAAAGAGCTTTTTCAATCATGTAAACAATACGGACATGTTGTTGATTCGTTTATCCCTCGGAAAAGGACGAAAGAAGGTAAACGTTTTGGTTTTGTTCGTTTTATCAACGTGTTTAATGTTGATCGCTTGGTGAACAATTTATGCACAATTTGGGTGGGTCAATTCAAGCTTCACGCTAATAAGGCAAGATTTCAAAGAGCTACTTTGAACAAGGGTCAAGGGGCAGATCATAAGAAGGTTGCTAATTTGTCTCGTCCTAATAGTGGGGATTCTGGGAGTTATAATTCATATGTTAATGCGGTAAAAAATCATAAGTCGGTTGATCATGACTCCCCTGCCATTGTTCTTGACGAAGATTGTGCGCTCTCCAAAGACTTATCTTCATCCTTAATGGGTAGGATTAAAGAATTTGCGTCCCTTACCAATCTCAAGAACGCTCTTATGAACGAAGGTTTCGTGGACTTGAATGTAAGTTACTTAGGGGAATTGTGGGTTCTCTTAGAATTTTCCTCTGTGAAATCGAAAGAGGCATTCCGCGATAATGTGGGAGTTAGCTCTTGGTTCTCGGAAATTCGCCAAGCTTCTTTCGATATCAATCCTGATGGTCGCATTGTGTGGGTAGAAATTGAAGGTGTTCCATTGAAACTATGGACTTTGAACACTTTCAAAAGAATTGTCACCAGGTGGGGGAACTTAATCGACACTAATGACTCTGATGGGAATTGTTTCCACTCGAAACGATTATGTTTGTTCACTAAGTCCATCTCAAATATTTATGAAAACTTCAAGATCATTTTCCGTGGAAAAGTGTATTGGATTCGTGCTAAGGAGGTCCCTGGTTGGACCCCTGACCTGGTGGAGGACTCGGATGAGGAGGAATTATCTGATGACGATTCATTAGAAGAAGGAATGAAGAACCTTGAATCTGAGAATGATTGTAGCAACTCGTTCGAAGTTCCAGATACGGTTTTTGAAAATGAAGGTGGTTCAAAAAAGGACTCATCTGTGGATCCTTTTGGGCTATACCCTTTGCTTAACAAAAAGACAAAGGATCAAAAACATAAGGAGAGTGGTACAAATTCTAGTCCCAAATTCCCACCGGGTTTTACACCTAATAACGACAATGATGATACAGGGGATAAGAAGTCTGTTAATGACTTTGAAGAGGAGAAGCTCAACGAAGACGATGGAGATTCTAACAATTCCAACCTCAAAGAAAATGTAGATGAATCCGCAAGTTTCGGTCGTTTTAAGAAATCAGTGGCACCGAGTTCAGGGGGCTCATTTATGTGTCTTATGGAGGAAGTGGTGAAAGTTGGCCAAACAATGGGCTATAACATGGATGGGGTGATTAACAATCTGTCCGATATCATTGAATCTCAAGGAGCGTCGATTGTAGATCGATGAATTTTTTGTCCCTTAATATACAAGGCCTCGCTCAAAAGGCCAAAAAAGATTGGGCAAAGGAGTTATGTGTGAAGAATAAGGTGAATTTTCTAGCGATTCAAGAAACAAAGATGGAGGAGATTGATCTTTTCAGTGTTCGTCGGTGTTGGGGTAATTCGACTTTTGAGCATCTTCATAGTAATTCGGTAGGCAATTCAGGTGGAATCTTGTGTGTTTGGAATCCCAACATTTTTTGTAAAAAAAGCTTCACTATTTCGGATTTTTTTATCATTATTAGGGGTGTTTGGTTATTGAACGGTATTGACCTCATGATTATTGCGGTCTATGCTCCTCATGATCCGCGTGATAAACGTATGCTTTGGGACTACTTGGCGCATGTTATTAATCAGTGGCAAGGAGAGGTTGTGATTATGGGGGACTTCAATGAGGTTCGCGTCAAATCAGACAGGTTTGGTACTAATTTTAATGTTCTTGGGGCGAATATTTTTAATTCTTTTATTAATTCCACGGGTCTTGAAGAAGTTCATCTTGGAGGTAGTGCTTTCACTTGGTGTCATAAGTCTGCGACCAAAATGAGCAAGTTGGATAGATTTTTTGTATCTAACAATTTGCTAAATATTTTCCCTCACATTAGCGGCATCACTTTGGACAGATTCTTATCCGATCACAGACCGATTCTTCTTCGAGAGTCGGCCCATGATTATGGTCCGGTTCCCTTCCGATTCTTTCACCATTGGATTCATCTCGAGGGCTTTAATGATTTCGTCACTTCAACTTGGAATTCTGCCCCTTCTGTTGACTCTAATGGAATGCGTAACTTGGCGGGTAAATTGAAATTCCTTAAAGCTCACATCAAGATTTGGATTAAAGATAACAAAAGTGAAACAGTTTCTACTATTGCAAATCTTAAGAAGGAGTTGAACCAGTTAGATGCGGTTATTGACAAAGGTACAGGTACTGAGGTAGAAGCGGAAAAAAGAATGGAGGTGTTGGCTGCTCTTCGTAACATTGATCATATTCATTCCATGGATTTGGCTCAAAAGGCCAAGATCAAATGGTCAATCGAAGGCGATGAAAACTCAAATTTTTTCCACGGAATTTTGAATAAAAAACGTAATCAAATGAACATCAGGGGTATTACGATTGATGGCGTTTGGAAGGAGCAGCCTAATGATGTCAAACAAGAATTTCTTTCTCATTTTCAGGATAGATTCGCTAAACCTTCGGAGAGGCGTGCTAATATTGATATGAGATTTCCGAAAACTATTTCTGAAGATCAAAGTCAGGACCTCGAGCGAGAAGTTTCTAAACAGGAGATTAAAACGGCTGTTTGGGGCTGTGGCACAGACAAATCCCCGGGCCCTGACGGGTTTTCTTTTGGCTTTTATCGGCATTTTTGGCCTGTTATTGAGCACGATGTTTATATGGCTGTAAATCATTTCTTCATTCATGGAGAAATTCCTCCTGGTTGTAACTCATCATTTATAGCTTTGATCCCAAAAGTCCCGGACGCTAACTTGGTCAAGGACTTTAGACCTATTAGCCTCATTGGAAGTATCTACAAGATCATTGCCAAGATTTTGTCTAACTTGTTAATGTTTTGGGGGACACTAGTTAATGAAGTGCAAGTCTGCGTTTATCGCCGAAAGCAAACGTTAGAAGCCGTTTATTCTTAATTGTGGAGTCTCTAGTGGTTTACCTAAAGAAGAAGAAAACTCTTTTTTTTAAGGGTCATGTTTGAAAATGGCCTTCGATTCGTTTAGATGGGATTTTTTAGATTGATGTTATTAAAGAGTTCGGTTTCAGGGTTTTTGTAAATGGCGTAACTGGATTCAATGTTGCCTAATCTTCTTATTAGGGTTCTATTATTGTCTATCGGATGTCCTTACGATGTGTCAATTCGATTAAACGGGTCTGAAACAAGCGATCCTTTATCCCCCTTTCTTTATCCTAGTGATGGAGTAGCCTTCAAAGTTTTCTTTTCAAAGGATAGTAAACGCGGGGGTGTTTTAAAGAGTATTGTGATACAATCTTTATGTCTTTCGCATATGTTCTATGCGGATGAGGCTATTTTCCTTATGGGAGTGGAGTGACGGTACTATCTCCATTTTGTTTCACACGTTTTGATATGCTCTTTTTCATGCTTCGGGCCTTTTAGATTACTTGAACAAAAGTAAGATATGGGGATTATTGTGGAAAGTGCTCAGGTCATACAAGCGGATGCTAAGTTAGGATGTTCGTTCTTAAGTGTCCTTTCTTCTATCTTGGGATAGAGTGGGAAGGTTCTATGACACGTGATTCAATGCATGGCAGAGATAGTTGAAAAAAGTGAAGTCTCGGCTTTCCAAATGGAATCCTAAACTTTATTAATGGTGGTGTTTAAATTTGTGAAATCGGTTTTAGAATCTATTCAGTCTTTTCCATGTTATTTTCATAGTTCCTTAAAAGGGTAAGTAATATCTTGGGTGTCTATTAGAAGTCATTTCTTTAATGGCCATGTTCCGGGTAGTAAAACAGGCTTCTGGTTATAGGAACAATGTTTTTGTACAGACAAAAAAACGAGGCGGGTAGGCGTGTCTAGCTTATTGCGTTAATAGAGGCTTGTTGACTTATAGTGGGTTGGAAGTTTCTCTGCAAAAAGGACTCTCTTTGGACTAAAGTTATTGTGGTTTCACGGTGTGGGCGGTAAAATTCATTGGAATGACTTTCTACTGGCAAATCATGTTGGCTTTCGATTTTGAGTGATTGTTCGATCTATCCAAAGAATATGGTATGTTCGTTTTTGATTATCTTGAATCTTAAGATGGAAATGGGGAGTCCACCAAATTCTGGTTGATCATTGGCATTCTAGGGGCATTTTTAAGACATTTTCCCAGATTATACGCGCTTGAATCCTCAATGGATGTTCTGTTAGTTCCAAGTTACGGCGTCTCGAGTTGGTATGCTCCTCCGTCGAATTCCTAGAGGGGGTATCGAGCAAAATCAATTCGACAGCTTGGTAGAATTGGTTCGTAGGATCAACGCATTTGATCTAATAAAGCTAAATCGTCCAAAATCCTAATAAACACAATATAGTCTACAAAACGAGGCTTCCTATTCCCAAACCTTGCATTATCCGCAAGATACAAGTCAATATTCAACTAGATAGGGAAACAAATGTTTGCATAAGGGTCGTCAAGATCAACGCAGAGAAACAAAATAGCATACTAACCCATATATAACATCTCTAACTATCGCCATCCTCCTCGTCAGCCTCATCCTCGTCGCCGTCCTCATCGTCGGCCATCTCACCATCCCTGCACATGCCACTCTCGCTGGCATTACCGAACTCAGGTGTTGACTCATACTGTGAAAGTATCTGTGAAAACTTGTCGTCACTTCTAAAAAGCTTCATCATCAAGTTCACCTATTTGGTTAGGTGCTTGTTCTTCTTTTTGAGATTTTCGACATCGACGGAGTTGTGCGTGCATTGAGGCGGGGGCAGACTGAGGACATCTGTGATAATTTTTTAGGTCTAAGAGTTTGGTACCAGATCTGTTTTGGTAACTTTTGTAATCCCGAGCGACATGTCGCCCGGGATAGGTTGACTGTTTGTCGTTTAGTCAAAATGGCGCGATACTGAAAATTTTAGTGCATTAATACTTTTGTCGTTTAAATAAGTATCCCGGGCGACATGTCGCCAGAGAAAAGTTTAAAAATTAATTCAGCTATTATTTCATTGTTATAAAATATATATTATAATTATATATTTTATAAATAATAATTTATAAAGATACTTATAAAATATATAATTATTATTAAAAAAATTTATAAAATATAAAATTATAAAATTACTAAAAAACATTTCGGTTTCTCGGTTCGTTCCGGTCGAGTCATATCAAAGGTAGCAAAACTACTTAGAAATCTCCCATAAGTAGCTAGAACATGATAATTACTACTTAATTAATTACATAATTGACTAGTTAACATAGATAACACATACAAAATCAGTCGTAATCTCCAATGAATTATTTCCTTTTTGATCTTCCTCTTCGCGATGATTCTTTACTATCGTTGTACATTAGATGTTTAACGGATGAGTCGATATGTTATCGTTGTATATTAGATATTCAACGGATGAGTCGATATGTTATTGTTTCCTAATCTCCTACCGGGGTAACTGTTTTGGGGGACGTCGTTGCCTGTTGCACTCACGTAGTACATGCCCGGTTTCGTGTGGTTTATAACCCAATGCGTTGCCTTGAGGGAAGCCTTGTTGGTATTGTACAACTTTTGCAGGTGCTGCTGGATGCCCGCATTGATATCTGTCCAGCGTTGGGATTGCATATGAGGCGTCAAGTCAAACTGGGTCTGCAATCATATACAACAAAACAAAGACAGAGTTAGAGATATAATTTATATATTTATCTAAATTTGTTTATTTATTTATATGATATAAATAAATTAAACGGATTTTGTAATATACACAATTAAATAAATGAACACGATAATGAAATAAACATAAAAGGATAATGAAATAACTGACCCCAATCTTTGTCAAGATTGCACCTTTCGCTCCGTCGGGACCTTTTGCCAAGAAGGGTAGTTCAAAGGCATCTCCCTAATGAGCTCCCCAAGGTAGTTAGACCAATGAGACGCATGGTCACCAAGAGGCATCAGGGTCTTTTTGTCGTCCCACTCAAACCAGATCGGGACAGGGCCTTTGTCATCAGTGATCTTCTTTAACCCGAGGTTACGGGTCTCCTGGCGGGTATGCAGCCTGCCCGCTTTCCTTCACCAACATTGGTCTAGTTTGTTTCCGGGATGCCTTTGCTCTGCAAAATCAAGTGAGTGATAAAGTCATAAAAATTCAAGACAAGCAAGATTCAGGTTCAAAATTATGCTTGTTATTACAATTAATGCAGAAATTCTTACCCGGTCATGCGAAGTAACCCGCAACTGGTGGAATATATGGTGTGTAGGGGTTGGGCGCGCCGATAATCATGCCACTGTCACCGCCTGTGGCCCTTACGTGCCACATCCGCTGACATGCTATATAAGTACAATTAGGATTAACATATAGAAATTCATGAACAATAATAATATAAGCATTGCACACATCACAAATACCTCGGTTAAAGCATTGCGTATTAGGTTATGTTAGCGTTGTACAATAGATGTCCTAAGGTTGAGTCGATATGTTTATCGTTTGACCATTAGATGTTAACGCGGTGGAGTCGATATGTTATCGTTGTACATTAGATGTCCAACAATGTTATCGTTACACATTAGATGTCTAACGGATGAGTCGAGATGTTATTTCGTTATAACGATGATAGTCATATCAAAGGTAGCAAAACTACTTAGAAATCACCCATAAGTGTCTAGAACATGATAAGTACTACTTCTTTAATTACATAATTGACTAGTTAACATAGATAACACACACAAAATCAGTCGTAATCTCCGATGAATTATTTCCTTCTTGATCTTCCTCTTCGTGATGATTCTCTGCTATCGTTGTACATTCCCGCTAAATACTCCCGCCAAATACTCCCGTCAAATACTCCCTCCAAAAAACTGTTTTTTACCATAAAAGCAGATATTATCCTCACAATCACCCACAGATCACACACATTCTTACCATCACAACCACAAACATATCACACTGTTATTATGGTGAAGATGGTGCCATATGAAGCTTTTGCGTGTCCTTGTAGAGCCGGAGATGTAGTTTTGCGAGAATCGTATAAACCTAAAACCTGTGGTAAACTATACTATGCATGTCCACGATCAAAGGTGAACAATCACATGCTTTTTTGTGTAATATATAAATAATGTGGTTAGTTGTTAAAACTTATTATCTTTACTCTTTAACAGCCTCGCGAAAACACTTTCGGATGTAAATTTTTTTTATGGAAAGAGGAACGAGTCCGTCTACTGGTTGGTTCTCCTGGAGCTTCAACGACTCCAATTTATTCTCCAGGATCTTCATCGACTCCAATTTATTCTCCAGGATCTTCAACACCTCCACGCTATTCTCCAGGAGCTTCAACACCTCCAAGCTATTCTCTGGGAACTTCAAGAAATGCAGAGTGCTCAAACTGCAAGCACTTGCTTGATAAGATAACGGTACTCGAGGCAACGGTGGATATGTATATGCATCCGGAACAACACACAGTTAATTCAGCCGCACTATTTCACGAAGTTTACAATAACATGGGAAAACTTGATTTGGAGTAGTTTGTCATTTGGAATGTAATTCGTATGCTTTAAGCGTCGGTTTGTAAGTCTCGTATGATTATCGTTCTAATATGTTTAAGTGTCTGTTTGTATGTCGCTTGTGTTACTACAAGTGGTATGTATAATATTTAACTAAATCGTTGTACATTAGATGTCCAACGGATGAGTCGATATGTTATCGTTGTACATTAGATGTCCAACGGATGAGTCGATATGTTATCGTTGTACATTAGATGTCCAACGGATGAGTCAATATATTATCATTGTACATTAGATGTTCAACGGATGAGTCGATATGTTATCGTTACACATTAGATGTTCAACGGATGAGTCCATATGTTATCGTTGTACATTAGATAACACATACGAAAATAAACCAACTCTCACACGCGATCTTGATCCAAAATTTCGACCAATTCCTCCTGTAGCCCTATACTCCCGCCAAAAATTCCCACCAAATTCTCCTGCCAAAAAAATCACTTCTAAATTACTCCGACAAATACTCCCTCCAAAAAATCTGCTTTTTAACATAAAAGCAGATATTTCCTCACAATCACCTACAGAAGTCAACATTTCTTTACCTATCACAACCACAAACCATATCACACTGTTATTTTGTGAAGGATTGGTGCATTGAAGACTTTTGCGTGTCCTTTTGGAGCCGGAGATGTAGTTCTATGAGAATCGTATAAACCTAAAACCCGTGGTAAACTATACCATGCATGTCCACGATCAAAAGTGAAAAATCACATGCTTTTTTTATGTAATATATAAATAATATGGTTAGTTGTTAAAATGGGTCCGTCTACTGGTTGGTTCTCATGGTGCTTCAACGACTCCAATTTATTCTCCAGGATCTTCATCGACTCCAATTTATTCTCCATGATCTTCAACACCTCCACGCTATTCTCCCAGGAGCTTCAACACCTCAAAGCTATTCTCTGGGAACTTCAAGAAATGCAGAGTGCTCAAACTGCAAGCACTTGCTTGATAAGATAACGGTACTCGAGGCATATAACGGGTGGGATATGATATGCATCCGGAAACAATACCAGTTAAATTCAGCCGCAAATATTTCACGAAGTTTACAATAACACTGGGAAAACTGATTTGGAGTAGTTTGTTCATTTGGATATACTTCGTATGCTTTAAGCCGTCAGTTTGTAAGTCTCGTATGATTATCGTTCTAATTTGTTTAAGTGTCTGTTTGTAAGTCGCTTGTGTTACTACAAGTGGTATGTATAATATTTAACTAAACGAATGTTTGTTTTTGTGTTACTTGACGAATGTGCATCTTGAAAAAGTATACAGTATATCATGTTCAACTATAGAAGGGTAGTGCATATCTTGACCAAACTGAGAAAACAGAGTGTTTTTTTTACATAGTTATTATATAAAACCACACAACGAACTGAGAAAACGGAGTGTTTTTTATATAGTTTTTATATAGTTATATGTTAAACGCATATTTTAAAACCACACAAGAAACCGAAATGTGTTTTTTTAGTATTTATATATTTTATGAAAAATAATTATATATTTTATAAGTATCTTTATAAATTATTATTTATAAAATATATAATTATAAAATATATTTTATAGTCTAGACACGTCATCACACGTAACCAAAATAAACACTAACCCCAGTCAAACAAAGTCAACAGTTTTCCCGGGCGACATGTCGCCCGGGATAAGTTAACACACGTTAATTAACACTAATCACAACGCTTAAACATTCACGTGAATTAATTTTTTAATAAAACCTTTCCCGGGCTACATGTCGCCCGGGAAAAGAGTGCGGGAAAAATTGCCGCCAATATTTTCGTTATTTTTTTGTCAAATATTTACCAAGTTATCCCGGGCGACATGTCATCCGAGAAACAATCTTCAAAGTTTGACTAAAAAGTCTATCAGAATTGGTGCCACGTCGGACGGACTTTTGGCGTTTAGTGATGTTTCCCGGGAGACAAATGTCGCCCGGGAAAACTTCGTCGCCTGTTCTACTTTTTCTTGTAGTGAGTCGAGAGCTCACAAGGCTATAGTATTTAGGATAGCAAATTTTCTCTTTTAGACACTAGCTGCACATGAGTCATGGGGCTCGTTTTATAGCAAAAAATACCGTTACATCAACATTTTTCTCCTATAATTCACAACATATTACTTAACCTAAAAACACGTTCTCTCTATCACTCAAGTTATAAGACACCACATGACACACACTTTAACACAATAAAACAAAAATAAAACAAAAAACTTCATATAACTCGGCTGGTAAGCAGTGACAGAGCTTGAGTAACTTCATATGAAGGGCCAAAATGGAGTTGTGTCATTTTGGAGAGGCCACACCCCCACCCTGGTTAAAGAAGGAAGAATATAGTGAAATTTACATATAAAATTCAAAAGTTTGGGGGCCACAACTCCACCCTACCCTTGTTATGCTCCGTCCATGCAAGTAAGTTTGACGTGAGGCCCTATGACGTGAGTCAGGGTGTTCGACGACGTTATACGCCAGCGTTATAAGGTACCAGGCAGTCCTATAATGCTAAGAAACCGTGTGCTCTTAATGATTATGTGTCTTTTTAACACCCGGTATGAAAAAGTAGTCGAAAACATCCATAATTAATATGGAAGTACATGCATGCAGACGTATATTGGTGGTTAAATCTTGGGTGTATTCTTGGTTTGTACCTTAGTACCCTCCATAATATCATATGCTTTTGTCTGGTCCCTGAACTTACTTTACAAACCTCCCATCTTTATTGACACCTCGTGATTCCCCTCTTCTGCCCCATACGCACCATTCTTGTCTCTATATACACACATGTGTGTCTTTATTTCTTCGTTCATTTCTTTTTACTTCTAATATTCACGGGGCTTTTTGCACAATTATGTATGTCGACTGAGATTCATACATGCGTCGCTTACAGTGGTGGCTCAAGGGTAAGACAAGTAAAGCTAGGGCTTTAGGCCCTCAATTTTTTAAGGCCCCAGATTTCGTAGGACCTTGTATATATATAACGTCAGTCACATGTTTTTTTTGACCACCTTCTATAGAGATATGATTATTCAAGGCCTCAATCAGTCGATAAATGTTAAATAATCAAAGTTTTGGGCTTTTCTAGTTTCTACTTTTCATTTTTAAGCCTACGAGTTGTAGAAATTTAAGCTTAAATATATTAAGTATATAAGTGACCCATTTTTGCATCAAAATAAGAAAAGGTTAAATTAATTCGTACGATAACAACCATTTACCATTTATATTGATCAATCAACATTTACATTTTCACACGCACAAACATACTTTAATTATGTAGTTTTATCTCATCTACTCATGTATCATTCTTCAATCAGAAGTTGCTTTTAAGGATGCATTAGTTTCCACTAAAGAAAAATGAATGTGGAACGAAAATTTAGAAGGAAACCGAGCTATTTGTAGAAAGATGTTGACAATGAAACTATAAAAACCGACGAAGAGACTTAACTGATTACGTCTTATACATTGCAGATCAAGCTATTTCATCAATCAAATGTAAATTTAACCAATTTATAGTGTATAGTGGTATCTTTAGTCTACTATTTAACATTGAAAATTTAATAACCCAAGATAAACGGAAGCTAAAAATGTAGTTGTTTGGATCTTTAAAGCTCTTTAAGCAATATTATAACAATTGTTTGGGTATTAACGATATAGATTTATTTTTGATTCTAAGAGTTTTTAGAGAAATTATACATGTTAGAAGTGCTACATAGATTGATATAGTAAATCAGATTATAATAATAAACTCTTTCCGTAATAGTTATATGGTGTATAAAATAATGTTAATAATTTCGGTAACAATTATTTCAACATAAAGAAGTATTTTAAGACTAAAGTTAATTAAAAGTTATCAATCATCCAAAATGTGACCAAAACATTATATATATTGGTTGATTTATCAACTAAAGATGAAATATTATCCTATATTGATATTGATTTCGAGAAACTAATCAAAGATTTCACATAAAAACTTAAAAAAGTAAATTTTACATAAATGATTTTTCGGCAAATAACTTTAATAATAAGGCCTCGTCTTAAGGCTTCGCTTTAGGCCTCCGAGAAGGTTGAGCCGCCCCTGGTCGCTTAAACATTTGTAATTCATTGCATACTTATAAATATAGTTATGTTTGTTTGAATACCATGTTTGAGATAATCCCGAGTTCCTGTTTTAAGATAGTACTAAAAAAAGTGTTACCTGGTGATTCAAGTCTAAAGAAGGAAACTAAAATCATGATTTGTTTTTTATATTCAAAAAGATTCCAAATTAGTAAAAGTTGTGAGTGCTTGTTTTTTTTATCAAAATGTTGTAGTATTGAATGATGTCTAGTTTATAGGGATATAAAGACAATTTTAATCCGACTAGAACATTTTAGAATTATCATTGAGTCAATTAGTTTGTTTAGGAAATAAACTATTCCCCCTCCAATGAGATCGGCTGAAATTCACAAAGCCCATAGGTTTTTTGTTTTGCCTTTTATTCACTTATATATTTATCACTGATAAATATTTACACCCTTGATAATTACTATTATTGTTTTACTCATCTGTGAAAATATCATCATATTCTAGTTCCTCTTTATTTCTATTTCATTTCATCATTCTTTTCTCATCTTCGATGTGTGTTCCATTTAATATGCATTGGTGAGACCCTTCAGCATTTCTATGTAAGCCAGTTGTGAAAGACTTTGTTCTTTGCAAATAATCTTTTCAATTTCATCCAACAAAATATATATATATACATAAATAAATATGTCGACATTCTAAAGAAAAGAACTAAAAAACGGAGCGGTAATTAGTGATAGTTTAATTTTTAAATAAATTATAACAATTTAAGTAAAATTTTAAATAGTTTAGTTATTAAATTTATCAGTTTATATGTTTTTAATGAGTATCTAAATTTAATAAATACCCTTAAATTTTATATTTCTTTATATAAAAACATATACTTTATTCTTATTAATAAAAATTATTATCATTATATATTAAATTAATTTATATGCACAGAATTTTAAAATTCAAAATGGAAGCGCGTATTATTATGATATGTAAATGAATACACGAGATTGTACATATATTTTTTTTTGATAAAAGGTTTCCCCGATAAATGTATTACTCTAAAGAACGATTCAATACAATCGATGTGGGTGAATCTCACATCTCAGTCCATTACATAGGCGGTAGCTATATAACAAACACAACTACTCCAACGGAGAATACGACTATAACTGTATTACAATTGACTCGAAAAACATCAAAATTAATCTATTTCTTCTTTCGACCACGGACCGTGATATCAAAAACATCACAAATATTACACGGGGTTAACTAGTCGATAAAACAAACGTTTTGAAAGTATTAAAATAAAAACAACCATCCATGACAAGGATAAATAAGATTTTGTAACAGTGTTTGTTTCATGCTTCACAAAGTTTGCGGCCATGAAACAAACACTAAAAAACTCTTTGAATGAACATATAATGCGAAGAAAAAATAATGGTATTTTACACCAATATGAAATGCACATCGTGGATGATTTGTATGTGTAACTATAACAAGAATTATCTAACACGCATTTTGCTACGGGGCACGTAATGTTGTGTGAAAAAGGATCTATGTTATTATACGATCTCATTAAAATCAGTTTTTAGCTTTTATTTACACAATGTTTTAAACATAAACAAATAAATTATAGGTATTAAACTAATAATATTAAATTGTTTGGAAAATACTTAGTGTGTGCTAAAAACAAAACAAGAGTTGATTAATTTTTTTTGACGACACACAAAAACCCTAAACCGCTTTTTAGTCTGATCGATTTGCCCTAGTCCATAACGATCGTGTATAGGGATTTAAAAACCTTGTTGATTCTCTATTATCACCCCGATTTGGTTTGTGTAGGTTGTTAGGATCTCTAAATCGGATTTTAGGGTTTGTATTTGTATCATTTTAGGTTTTGCTCTACGGATTAGATCTTTGCTTCAATCCCTATCACTTCTGCGTTATTGAAGATTAGCCGCAATTTGTTTCTTCTTGTTTTCGTTGTTTTGCATGATTAGATGTTGAAATCTGGGTTTTTGGATTCGAGATGAGGTGGTGGTAAGAAGAAGAGTAACACTAATGTTTTGATTGGTTCTAGTTCAGAATCTGAATTTCCTTCGTTAAGTGTAGGTGCGAGTATGGTACATATTCAGAATGAAGGTTTGAAGGATGGGAATACCCATACTGGTGGGTCTACTGGACAAGTTCATGAGGTTACGGATGTCTCTATTGGCAACAATACTCCTAGTAATACGCCTGATGCAACTACTGCTGAGGTTAATGATGGTAATCCTAATGAGGTTGGCCTTGAATTTGTTATGAAGGAAGCTCCCTCATCATACGTTAATAAGCTTAGCCCTACGTCTTTGACTAAGGACAATCTTCGAAAACTCGATGCTAATATGCCAAATGATGCCGACTTTAACATTTGGTTACCTTTGGCTTCAGTTCACGAGGTAAATGATACAATGAAAAATTCACTTTGCGGATACTTTATTGGCAAAGGGCATGCTTTTCCTGTCATGGAATGGTTTATACATAACAATTAGGAAAAATATGGCTTAAAAAAAGTAACGATGGTGAAAGATTTTTTCTTTTTTAAGTTCTCATCTACTAAGGGTGTTGATTCGGTGCTTAGAGATGGTCCATGGATGATTTGTGAAATCCTTATATTTCTAAATAAATTGTCTCCCTCTGTGAGCCTTCTTAACGAAGATTTGTCTCATATTCCCGTTTGGGTGAAGTTTTATGATGTCCCGTTGGTTGCTTATACATCAGACGGTTTAAGCTTGATCACTACAAAAATCGGCACCCTAATGATGCTAGACTCATATACGAACTCCATGTGTTTGGAATCATGAGGTAGAAGTAGTTATGCAAGAATTTTGATTGAACTTGATGCTTGCAATGGTTTTAGCGATAAATCTGGTTATGGTTGTTCCAAACCTTGATGGACTTGGATATACGAAAGAAACCATTCGTGTTGAATACGAGTGAGAACCTCCTTGTTGTAGTATGTGCTTGATATTTGGTCACTCTAGTGATGATTGTCCAAAAGCTACTAAACGAGTGGTGAATAAGGTGGATAAAGGAAAGGATGGATCATCCGGGGCTGATGATGAAGGCTTTATTAAAGTGGAAAAGAAAAAATCAGGTGGTAACAATGGAGGCACCAAAAACTTTATACCGGTCTCTGTGAAACCAAAAACTCAATATCGCCCTAATGTAAATCAATCGAATTAAGGGGTGAGCCTTAAGACGGCTCCTTTTGTTGGTAAGAAACATGTCTGGACATCGGGTAACTCTTCCAAGACATCAGGTAACTCTTCAAAGACATCAGGTAACTCTTCAAAGATGATAAGTAAGGCGGATATTTCGACATCAGGTAATGGTACATTTTCCATTAGTAGCTCGTTTGAGGCTTTAAATGTTGATGATCTAGTTACTGAGGAAGTAGAATCGGGTAATAAGGCTTCTACATCTGGTGTGCAAGAGGAACGATAATGTTCTACCCCTTTAGTAGAAAAGATTAATATGTTTGAAAAACAGCTGATAGAGGGAAATGTGTATTTGTGGATGATGATGGTAAACCTCTTAAAAAGGTTGATTATTCGGGTGTTCAAGGTAGCAAGGATGAAGTTGAAATTGTTGATAATGAAATGACAAGTTTTCTGTCTTCAAAATCGTCGGGGGTTGGATATGATACTAAAAGCTTGTTGGAACAGTGGAGGGAAACATATGGGAATAATGATTACGACCCATACGATGATGATATGTATGAAAGCTATGAAATTCCTGACAATATTCAATCTATATGTGATAATTTGAATATCAAGGTACGAGGTCGAAAGAAGAAATAGATTACTTGATGTTATTGAGTCATTTATAGTCTAGTCATTATGTGTACCTTCCTTAAATAAGTAGGTTGTCTATGTAACGGGCTGAGATGTGGGGTTTACCACATCCATTGTACTAAATTGTTTTCTGGAGTAATAAATTTACTAGAGAAACCTTTAAAAATTTTTTTTTGCTAGACTGATTCTCCATACTTTCTACATCCCTCTGATTCCCAAGAAAGAAAGACGTGGAACGGTGCTAGCAGCAAACAGTAGGAAATTGCACAAACTGTGGAAAGGATTTACCCTGAATGGGCGGCAAGGGCAACAACAGGGTTGGTTGCTTTGAAACTCATAGGTTACCCTGATTGGTGGCCCTGGGAAAATGTGGAAAAAAGGCAACATGTCAAGGCCCTTAAGCTGTCGGCAGCTTGTGTTGAAGCAGAAAAAGAGCCCTATTGCCGTATTTTAAGAGACTTTCACAATATCAACAATTATTGTTAAATTTCCTTTCGAAACAAAGAGGTGCGAAGGGAGAAGATAAGTGGAACCAAGGATAAACCTTGAGGGTATGACATAGATAAAGATGGTAAGTGGATATTTGACTCGGACACAACGTGCATATTACTCATAATGATTCACTTACTTAAAAATAAAATGAACAAGTGGTTACGGAGCAACAGTAACCATACCAAATGGTAGTTGAAGCCTGTCCAGTAGAAGGTAGAGGAGGAATGTGGCTTCTCCAAGTGGGGCAATTGTTAAAGATGTCCTTCATGTCCCAAAATTTAAATGCAATTTGCTTTCTGTTAGTAGATTGTCTAAGGAACTTCAATGTGCTGTTACATTTTTTCCTGAATTTTGTATCATGCAAGACTTGTATTCGAGGACATTGATTGGAGCGGGTGATTGCGAAGATGGTCTGTACAAGATGGGGATGTTTGAAAATAATCGGCATGCTATGATGACTACACAAAGTATGTGGCACAAAAGATTAGGTCACCCATCGAGTTCTAGATTATATCATTGGATTTTTTGAGTTTAAAAACACTTTTTGGATTCTAATTTTTTTGTGTTCTTGGCTGTTAAAGCTAAAGTTTACGAGATTGCCATTTCCAATTAGTGTCACTAAGACAAATGCTTGTTTCGAATTAATACATTGTGACATATGGGGTACAATTTTAGACACGCTTCTCTTACACGTGCAAACTATTTTTTAACAATAGTTGATGATTTTAGCCGATCGTGTGGGGTTTTCCTTCTCTTAGCACAAGGATCAAGCTAGCATTTGCCTCGTTGACTTTAACAAAATGGTTAAAGTCCAGTTTGAGAAAAAATATTCAAAATCATAAGGAGTGACAATGGTGGGGACATTTGTTTCAAAAAAAATGATTGATTTTTCTGCAAGGGAAAGGGATTGTGCCTTGAAACTTCGTGCCATCATTACACCCCAACAGAATGGTAGTAAGTGGAACCGAAAAAACACCGGCACTGCTAGAAACGGCACGCGCCGTTGAACTTGAAATTCGGGAGGCAATTTACCTACAAGATTTTGGGGAGAGAATGTGTTTTTAACGACAGCACAGTTTTAAAACGTTTGCCGTCCTGAAGTGATATGAGACAAATACGCTCCTATGTAATCTTATACAACTAAAAACCCAACTTTGATCACATGAAGGTTTTTCACGTTGTTGAGCTTATTATCGATGAGCGTTGAGACAAAGGTAGACTAGTTTGAAGTAAGGGGTGAGACTCGCGGGGATTTCATTCGGGGTATCTCCCGGAACAAAGTTTACTCAAAGTGTACGATCTCCAACATAGAAATTTGGTGACCTATAGTGATGTCAAATTTTTAGAACAATATTTTCCTTTTGCTCGAAGCATTATGATGAAAGGAGATTTTTGTTTTCCTCAATAATGGGATGATTGAAAATTGATCTGACAATAATGGGCTGAACCAAAACACGGGGACCAATGATGATATTGATGATCACCCTTCTTTTTTTGGTTACGAACCGCAAATAAATAACCAATTGAACCAAATGAAGGAAACAAATGGCCTGCTGTGTCAGTTCCAAACCAAGATAAAGAACCTCATCTCGTTTGGATGATCAAATTGAGACGGGGTTTGATTCCAATCGTCTGAAAACACATGGGCCCACAGTTGAACATGCAAGACCTACACGAAGCAAAATAACGACCTGCACGAATTGTTGAGTTTTTGATGTCATCCTACCCACCCTATCATTAGACCTATACGCAATCTTAAGCTCCATCTAGGCTACTCCACGGTTACATCCCTTAGCACATTTTTTTCCTTTGTTAACTTTTCTAACACTCATTAAGCACTTATGTCGGCCATTCCTCATTCATATGTGCATAGCACTTGGCTGCAAGCAGTGAAGTTGTCAGGTGGATAGAAGCCATGAAGCAAGAGATCCAAGCTTCTTAAAGAAATATGATTGGACTTAGAAGAATTCCAAACAAGGACAGCGAAGCGATTGATTCGAAATGGGTCTACAAATCAAGTACAAGCCCGGGAATGGAGATGTTGAGCGGTACAAGGCACGCCTTGTAGCTAAAGGCTGCACACAGATGGAAGGAGTTGATTTCCACGAAACCTTCGCTCCTGTTGCAAAGCTAGTGACAGTGCGCACCCTCTTGACCGTCGCTGTAGAGAGCGTAATTGGGCTTATTCACCACTTGATGTGAACGATGCTTTTTTGCATGGCGGACTTGGGAATGAGGATGTTTACATGAAGCTTCCGGAAGGCTTTGGTAAGCAAGATGACAATCGGGTTTGCAAACTCAAGAAGTCCTTGTACGGCCTCAAACAAGCTTCAAGAAATTGGTACCAAAAATTCACGCATTCCTTATTAGATGTTGGTTTTAAACAAAGCCACGCTGATCATTCTCTCTTCATTTTCAAAGAAAAAGACGCCTTCGTTGCTGCACTTATTTATGTTGATGACGTTGTTCTTGTTGGAAATGACCCACACAAAATACAAGCTACAAGGCTTCCTGGATAAAGCGATTTAGCATAAGATTCTTGGCCCCTTGAAAATATTTTCTAGGCATCGAGGGTCGCTATAAAACAAAGGAAGGTATAGGTTAAGTCAAAGCAAAATACACATTTGAGACATTCTTGAAGAAGTTGGCATGTCGGGCTGGGGTGTAGGACCCGTAGTAAGTACTTTCCCCATGGAACAGAATTTAAAACTTGACAAGTGTGACAAAGCAGCTTGTGTCGATGGTAATCAATACCGACGATTGATCGGCAAGCTTCTTTATTTGCAAGCTACGCGACCTGACATAACTTATGCGGTCAACATCTTGAGTCAATTCGTCAGTGATCTCTAGAAACTATATGGATGCTTTGTCAATGTGTCTTGGGTATTTGAAAGGGACCTCCGGGTCAAGGCATACTCATTCTAGAGATTGGCGGAACTAATTTTTTGGCTTTATTATTGTGATTTGATTGGTTAGGGTGTCCAATGACTCGACGCTCCAGAACAGGTTATCTACTTCTACTTGGAGGAGCTCTTGTTTCCTGGAAGACAAAAAAGCAATCTGTAGTTTCTAAATCCTCAGCAGAAGCTGAATATCAGGCCATGTCTAATGCGGTTAGTGAAATCTTGTGGATGAGGTGGCTTTTGGGTGAACTTGACATGGCCCCCGTCGGACCAACTGCATTATTTTGTGACAATCAAGCTTGCCCTGCCACTAGAAATCACCCAGTCTTACATGAACGCACCCAAAAACACGTTGAAATGGATTGCTACTTTGTGCGGCGAGGGAAAGTGTTGACTTATGGAAATTTTACCATGCCCATAGCTTACCATAGATCCCAATCGCTGACGTTCTAACGAAAGCTTATTTAGAGCCAAATTCTCTTCGTTTTCTCTGTAACAATTTGGGTCGCTCGGAATCTTTCACGCTCACAACTTGAGGGGGAGTATAGGATAAGTATGCAATTTCATTCAATCTTAATATCCCATAATTATGCATCAATCAATTGATAATTATCCCCTAATTTGGCTCCCACGATTATTGCCTCTATTTATTTCATTTCCTTATATATTGAGCCCCTCTTTCTTATATATAGAGGCTCCATTTTGTATTGAAAATATAAGAAAATATAATCAATCAAAAAACAAAACCTATATCAATTTTATTAGTACAAAGGGACTCTTAACACTGGTCAAGTAGTTGCAATCAAAAGAGCTTAGCAAGGGTCATTGCAGGGTTCCTATGAATTTAAAACGGAATTTGAGCTGCTTTCTTGGATTCATTTCAAAAACGTTGTAGCCCTTGTGGGTTTCTGTTACGAGGCAAGTGCACATGGGAAACTGGTATATTTACGCACGCTGTTTTATACAAGGACCGAAATTAGTTCCTGAAGTCCGGACGTAGCAACCAAAAAAGGTAATTTGGTTGTGTTTTTTTTTATTTCTTAGGCTCTTTTGGAGCACTGACCTTAACTGACAATGGGTATGTTTGGCGAAATGGGCTGGGGCTACGGCTTGTGTTGGCGCTAGGGCTATGGCTGGGGCTTGTATTATAAGCCGAAATTAAAATTTGTATTTTTAAACTTGTTTGGCAAATGGGGCGGAGGCTGAGGCTTTATTATTGCAAAATTACTTTCAAAAAATGACATAATTAAATTATTTTTAGTTTAGTTGTTAGAATATTTTTGTGGGTGTGTAGCCATTTATGGTTCAAAAGCGCTTGGGCTAAAGTTTTTAAGCTCTATTTATGAGGATTACTTTATAAGCCGGGCTGATTTTATAGCCCTTTCATAAGTCCGCGTGACAAACGAGACTTATTTTATAGCCGACTTATTTTAAAAGCCCAAACCCCGATAAGCCCATAAAAGCCCCCAACCAAACACAACAAATGTTTATATTTTTTTCTATTTAATGGATGAATAGATAACTTTATTTAATTCGTCTACCGAACTTGGGTTTTTGTGTGTTGCATTTCTCAAATGGTTAATTAGATACGCATGTACTCACGCACCATTACAAGTGTACTTGTAAAATTTTGAGTGCTTTAGGTGTAATTATGCGGTTTCACTACAAGAAAAAGTTGAACAGGCGACGAAGTTTTCCCGGGCGCGAAATTTTGTCGTCCGGGAAGGAGGAAGAGGAAATCACTAACGACAGTACGTCCTCAGATTTGTTCGGTCGGAAGGACCAATTCTAATAGACTTTTTAGTCAAAGTTTGAAGATTGTTTCCCGGGCGACATGTCGCCTGGGATAACTTGGTTAAAATTTGACAAAAAAACAGACGGAAAATCTTGGCGGGCACTTTTTTCCGCTCCTTTTTCCCGGGGACATGGCGCCCGGGGAAAAGTTTTATTAAAAAATTAATTCAGTGAATGTTTAAAGGGGTGTTTTTTGTGTTTAGTGTTATTAACGTGTGTTAACTTATATCGGGCGACATTTTATTTATTGCTGTGTTTGTCGCCCGGGGAAAACTGTTTGTCGTTGTTTGAGAGGTTATTGTTTATTTTAGTTACGAGTGTTGACACGTATCTAGAAGAATCCTCAGCGACATGTCGCCCGGGAAAGGTTTTATTAAAAAAATTAATTCAGCTTTTAAATTATTATTATTTATAAAATATATTTTATAATTATATATTATTATTTAATAAATAATAATTATATATTTGATAAATAATAACTATATTAATATGCACTCCGTTTTCTCGGTTCGGTAGGATATGCACTACCTTTCTATAGTTTTAATGTTTTACCGAATACTTTTTCAAATTGCACATTCGTCAAGAAATTCAAAAAACAAACATTCATTTAGTTAAATATTATGAATACCCTTGTAGGTAACACAAGCGAGGTCTTTAGATCCATAATCATAGTGAGTTATATACAGCACTTTTAAACATATTAGATGATAATCATTACGAGACTTACATTTAGACACATATGCTACGAATTACATTCCAAATACAAACTACTCCAAATCAAGTTTTCCCATGTTATTGTAAACTTCGTGAAATAGTGCGGCTGAATTAACCGTGTGTTGTTCCGGATGCATATACATATCCACCGTTGCCTCGAGTACCGTTGTCTTATCAAGCAAGTGCTTGCAATTTGAGCACTCTGCATTTCTTGAAGTTCCCGAAGAATAGCTTTGAGGTGTTGAAGCTTTTGGAGAATAGCGTGGAGGTGTTGAAGATCCTGGAGAATAAATTGGAGTCGATGAAGATCCTTAAGAATAAATTGGATTCGTTGAAGCTCCAGGAGAACCAACTAGTAGACGGACTTGTTCCTCTTTCTATAAAAAAAATTACATCCGAAAGTGTTTTCGCAAGGCTGTTAAAGAGTAAAGATATTAAGTTTTAACAACTAACCACATTATTTATATATTACACAAAAAAAGCATGTGATTGTTCGCCTTTGATCGTGGACATGCATAGTATAATTTACCACGGGTTTTAGGTTTATATGATTATCGCAGAACTACATCTCCGGCTCCACAAGGACGCGCAAAAGCTTCATATGGCACCATCTTCACCATAATAACAGTGTGATATGTTTGTGGTTGTGATGGTAAGAATATGTGTGATATGTGGGTGATTGTGAGGATAATATCTGCTTTTATGGTAAAAAAAATAGTTTTTTGGCGGGAGTATTTGGAGGGATTTTTTGGCAGGAGTATTTGGCGGGAGTATAGGGCTACAGGAGGAATTGGTCGAAATTTTGGATCAAGATCGCGTGTGGGAGTTGGTTCATTTTCGTTCTTTGACAAAATCATTTTCGTTCTAAGTAGTTTTGCTACCTTTGATATGGATATTACGACTGATTTCGTATGTGTTATCTATGTTAACTAGTCAATTATGTAATTAATTAAGTAGTACTTATCATGTTATATCTATCCACGACCTCCTTATGGGTGATTTCTAAGTAGTTTCTGCTACCTTTGGATCTGACTATCATCGTTATAATGAATTAAATATCGATCATCGTTGGAAATCTATGTCATAGTGGTGGAGATGTGTATCCTTGCCAAGCTTATGATAGAATACTCGTCACGACCGAGCAATTGAGCGAATTAGTTACATGTTACCACATAGATTAGTTGAGTGATTTGAGTGTTTTCATCTTCCTATTTCGTGAGGTGTTTGGTTGTGTACTTGTAATAGATCAAATAAATGCTTTAACGGAAAATATCCTTAGGGATACATTTTTATAAACTTCTAAAGGCTACTTAAGGACAAGTAGGATTCAAGTGGGGGGATATTTAATGACATCAAATAATGTCTATTTTATAGCATCATTTATCTCATGTTATTAACCCATTTTGTATAGTTATTGCAAAGAATTCTTACTTAATCGTTTATATTTAAGAATTGCAGTAATTATAGAGTACTTGGTGAAGTTATGCTAAAAGGCACGTATTTTGGAGCATAAATGAAGAGTTTGAGAAAGTCTACTGATATGACAGCAAATACGCCGTATTATTCTAGACCTATACGACGTATCCAAGACTTTGACGAATCAAAAGACCATTGCCTGACTTTGAAGAATACGTCGTATCCACATCAACGATACACCGTATATAATACTTTGGTCAACGATGAAGAATTAATTGGTTTTACATCAATACGTCGTATCCATCAAGAAGATACGGCGTATCCGTACCTACACTTCACAAGAAACCACGAAGACATAAAGCCCAATACGCCGTATCCAGGAACTTCTATACGCCGTATCCAAGATTTATTATATACGAAGATTCTAGAAGATATCAAACGTGGTCCTTACTCCAAAAAAGCTTAATACGCCGTATCCCACATCGGTGGATACGGCGTATCGAACCGACTATCAGACCCTATATATATACGACCCAAAACTCAATTTTAAGTATGCAAGTGAATCCCTAAACCACCAAATCGACCAAGAAACGATCAGAAGAGCATAGAAGGTCAGAAAAGAGCCTCAAGATCATAGGAAAACTCTTGTAATCATCGTGCAACCGAATACG
>BQNB010085503.1:0-28459 GCA_026074375.1 Tanacetum coccineum | reverse complement strand
GTCGACCAAAAACAAATACACCACGATGATCGTTACAAGACCGCGAACGAAATGGTATAAGTTAGAGGACCCGCGAGCACCAAAGTCGAAACCCGAAAAACCCGAAAAACCCAAAACACGTTGAATCAAGCTCGTTTAACCATGTTATGCTTAAATATTTTATGTTTTAGTAAGTGAATTAAGCCCTTGAGAGATAATGGTCTACAGTAGGTCAATGTAAAGCAAATCTCAAAGAAACCAAAACGCAAGTCTTGTGTTATAGCAAAACGCAGTCTTCACTGACAAAATTTGGGCAGCATAACTTTTCTATTAGCTTGCAAAAAGGTCTTCAATCAGGCAAATCTCAATGCCTATGTAACAAAACGCAAGAACATTTGAAGGCAAAACGCAATGAAACTTGATGAGACAAACCGCAACTAATCTTTAGCAAAATGCAACCTGCAAAAGAAACAAAATGCAGGAAGTACTTGTTGGACCACAAGTCGCTATCCAAGTCCTTTTCAAGTCGTACTATCTTGTCCCCTTTATACACAAAACGCAATTGTCTTTAAAAAACAAAACGCAACCAAGAAGTACTAGCTAATAGGCAAACCGCAACCAAGAACACACCCTTGTACAAGAAAGCTAAAAACGTGGATCTTGAGTAAAACAATAAAGGACGAGACTTATATGTTTTAAAATGGCAAGAACACGAAATATAAAAGAACCAATAAGCTTAAAACTTTTGAACAGATAAAAGAGAGGAAAGAAAATACTCCTATAAAAAAGATGAACAGTTTGTAACAAATGGTGAACAATTATGTCGGTTGTTGAAAAACATAAGAACGTGTTTCCTTTGTTCACGACAATACGCACCCTTACAAGACAAGCTAGCAGTTAATGAAGAAATAAATACGTTTTGTCACGCACTATTTAAAGTTTTGTCGCATATTTTACCACTATTAAACTAGTAAGTAAGATAATAAAGAAAAGTTTCTTAAAAAAATAATAATAAAGAAAAGGAAAATAAGCCGTGAAGATGTAGAAAACCAAATAATAAACCAAAGAAGATGTAGAAACCGTGTAACACCATAAGCCCAAAATCATGTTAGCAGAGACATCAAAGCAAGCCCAAAATGAAAAAGCAAGCCACGAAAGAGAAAAAAAATAGAAGCAAAAGAATAAGCTTATTAGAATAAGCCCTAATAAGCTATACGAAATAAGCTTAAACAACCACAAAAATAATCACTCAATCCACCCCATGGCTCTTGATACCAATTGTAGGTTCCTATAACTTCACACAAATATGAACTAGAGAGAGAAAGCTAGAGAGAGAAAGAGATGGATGGGAGAAAACACACTAAAAAGTGTGTTAAATGATTTCTTCCAACACCCTCTCCATGTGTGGAGAGGGTTTAAATATGTCTTACAAAATGCCCATGAAACGGGCTATAGTGTGGGCTTACAGTGGGTAAAGATCCGACCCAACACCATAAATCATACTATTACAAACAAAACTACGAGCTATGCTAAACATGAAAATACATGGGGTGACCGAGTCTTTTTCTTAAACCTAACATTCGGTGTATCAGCGATATAATACCATATGGAGATCAAAACACAAGTTAGAAGTGCCTAAGAAAAGTGGATATTGAAGACTTGGAGTAAACAATTCTTTTAGTCATATAATTTTTACCTGCAGATTCATTCTCCAACTTGGAGCAAACATAATTTACTCAACACTTACAAACATAATTGTTCTTATATAGTGGAAATATAGTCGAGTTTACAATATGGGATGACGTTGCAAAGCAATTTAACAAAGAAGGAATACAAAGGCTAACACCCCCAATCATCATTGCTGTCAGCTCCTGTCGAGTTACAAAATACCGAGGTATGTCTCGCCATCCAAAACATTTTACTACCATTCTTATCCCTAACAAGAATAACCCAATATATAAACACATATGTGCAATTAACAGCCACTCCTGCAACTTATTACTACATACATCCACGAACACCAGAGGTTGAATATGTTTACACAGCGTAAGCAAAATTAAAAACTCCAAAAGTTCTAATATCCAAATGTATCAACAACCTCTGCAACTAACAAATATCAATAAGCTAATGCAGATTCAAAAAACGATACAACTTAGCCCCGCCTCTTTAGACATTTGAATACCATTATGAAGATCCATAGCAAGAAAAAATGAAGAATAGACAAATGTTGCACACATTGCTACAACAAAACCCCACAACCTACAAGGTTCGTAAAGAAAAGCCCGAAAACTTTAGTTTAATAATCACGTTTATTAACACCTGTACATCCCCTGTTTCAGGCAATACGCTTTACTTGTGAAGCCATGATCACAAGCGTACAAGAAAATAGAGCCTAGAAATACGCATCATGTAGCCAATTTCATCTTGATATAAACTCTGACATTAACAAAGCATCGGGCGGGGAAGCTTTCAATATTATGATGAAAGAGACTATCGGAGAAGGTCCCACTCTGCTTGTGTCCGCTAGCTAACGACGTGTGTAACGCATGCTCCTGTTCCGCGGTTGTTGTTATA
Source organism: Tanacetum coccineum (assembly GCA_026074375.1). Classification (NCBI taxonomy): domain Eukaryota; kingdom Viridiplantae; phylum Streptophyta; class Magnoliopsida; order Asterales; family Asteraceae; genus Tanacetum; species Tanacetum coccineum. The sequence continues at coordinate 25,906 of BQNB010085503.1, read as the reverse complement.
TATAGAAGTTCTTGGTTGAGAGTATCGAGTCTTCAATTAGGGCTGATCTCCTCAACGCATCCGTTGTTCAATCATCTGCTGCTAATGGTAGCAAAGGCTCAACACAAACCGATGATACTTACACCTGTGAAGACCATGAAATACAAGATCCGCTAACTTACAGGTTTGCGTCCAAAATACAATACACCCATCCATACAACGTTACTTCTTATATGCATAACTACATCATCAATAATGACCAATCAAAACAAACAGGTACAACTTTAAAGCTACAACAACTGATGGACCCGCGAATGCAGAATTCACGTTTTTCACAAATGCAGGCGAAAAAATCACAGGCCACCTCTGCTCACAGCTAGCGCAGAAATACAAAGAAACAGGATACCAATAGTTACCCATCGAAATAGTGAACACCGTTGGTAAAACTCACATATTCCAGATCCGATATGCTCCTTCCACAAAAAAGGAGCAGGTAAGTTTGTAGTTAAGGACATTCTGGATATCCAAACAATATTTGAAACCCACATCACAGGTAGCAACATAGATAACGCTGACATACAGAGTCTACCAAAAGTTTAAATAACCTAAATTACAACAATGCAGGTACCAATACTGTATTAGCCACAAGCTCAGCAACAACAACGAAGGGGTCAACCATCAAAGACAAAAGCACACCAGGTACTCACTGCCACACTAAGGACAAAAAAAAATACCTACGATGCTATAGAAAATTCACGGATCCTTTTACAAGCTAACTTTTAATCATGCAGGTATTGAATTGACCGCAAACCCAACTGGAACAATCAACGAGCTAACCAACAAAGACAAACAGATACCATGTACTCACTATTGTTTTAACAATAAAGCATCAACGTTTATTACATAAACTATCATACATAAAATTAATACACACACGAGTCCAGATCTATCTTAAACAAAGGACATTATTCTCACATTCCAAGGCTTATCTTACACGAAAGACAACATCTCCATGCGTCTAACACATGGTAACCACGCACAACACATCACCCTTCAGTAGTCTATGTTTCCTTTAAGCTTTTTGATGAAGATGTTTTTTTCACGAGCCCTCAGCTCAAAATCCCTTCTGACTATTTGCAGTTTCATTAAATTTGGAATATCTTTACTCTGAATCTGCTTCATAAACTCGGCCATCTTAACTGAAACAAACTTTGGTGCAAGCATGTCCAGTTCATCAACAAAACTCTCTCTTTCGTCCACAATAGCAGTCACATGAGCACACAACGCACTTATCTCTCTCGCCAGCCTTACGCCCTTAGCAATTTCCCTGCGACAGCACAATATGAATTGCGGCTCCCACTCTGTACTGTTCACACTTCTACGTAGCTCATCACATATTGGTAACCCTAACATTGGTAGTGTTCTTTTTGCTGTGAATGCAATATACACTCACTCATAAACCTTTAAATAGCCAGTGCACAATCACTATTGACTACACATTCTCTCTATAATGCACTGCTAAAAGATAAACAGAAGCCCACATGTCTTTACTGTAAAAAAATTGTCCCTATGCTCTTTAAATCAATAACAGTAGACATGACATACTTTTTAAAGGTCCATGATTTTACATTTTTTACTTCTTTGTGTTTTTCACTAATTCACTTTTCTGTATTTTACACTTACTCAACTAAATAGCAGCAATGAAATACTTACTACCACAAGGTTTTTCAATAATTAAGTAATAAATTTTTGTCCCTATGCTCTTTAAATGAAAAAAAGTAGACATCACAGACTTTTTAAAAGTTCATAATTTTACTACTTCTTTGTGTTTTGCACTGATTTAGTTTTCTGTATTTTACATTTACTTAGCTAAATACCAACAACCAAATACTTACCACCACAAGGTTTTTCAATACTTCAGTAATAAATTAGTAACTACTGACCCTTATTATATTTTGCACTATAAATTAGCATAATATTAGGTGCAATTGCAGGTCTACAAATATTACAGGAATATGAAATATAGTATATAACTTAGCTAATTTACCATAAAGATAAACATTTATTACACATGATATAACATGAAACAAGAACAAAAACAAAGAGTGTTATTACAACAACAATATGGCTAGTAACGATAGACACTATAAAGAACCAGTACACACTTAAACACCATATGCGGTTACCTCTTTGTCATAAAATCAATCCACCAAAACACGCCTGTGAGAGGGTTACGCTCACCATCAGATTTAAAATAATAAACTCAATTTCAAATGCGTTTTCTCGGTTGCTACTTTTCTTAAACACTATTGACCACTCCATATTACCCTCTTTTGTCCATTCATGCAGTCTTCTAAAAAACCAACAGTCATTGTCGGTACCATTATCTACCGTAGACTATCTGTTGAAGCTCACAAATCTCAATAAAGCTTGTTTCTCCTCTATGCTGAACACGCCTCACTATTGCATCTCCTTCCAATCACCTTATTCACTCTCGCATAGCAAAAATCCGATGCTATCGTGAACCTTCTGAAAATAGACACAATATCGTGTCTACCAAATTACGCGCATACGACGGCGTTCTCCAACTCCTCACACATTTGGTGACCTTGTTCTATCTTCCCTCAAAGATACACTTCTTATGCAGAACCAGACTTCTTAAATAGGAAAAAAACAGAAGTATAACTCTATAAACTAACAATGATGCTGTTAAAAGTATACAGAATAGCCACACGTATCGCTAACATACTACTCACTACCACATGTCACACAAAACAACATGCACAGTCACACGTGTAAACAACAGTCAGCTGCTAAATGACAAAACATATTGAATCTATAATAAATAAATTACCCACCAATTCATTACTAATTTTTCATTGGTTTGGAACCAGTTCCAGATGAAGTACAGGTTACAAAATAACTATTTACCAAAGTATAAATTAGCTTTTATCAGAAGAAGATTCATGACCATAAACCTTTATAAACTCTGTTGTATTTTTGTTTTAAGTAAACAACTCTTTGCTACAAACAAGATAGCTTTACAAAAAATAACATTTGCAAAAACTCCACAAATAGGTTGTATTTTGCTGCGAGTTCTAACTATTTAAGGTACTTTCTTGTGTTTTAAAGTTTGATAACGTCTAGAGCCGTCTGATTTTAAAGGAAAATCCCAAGCATTGACATCATAGAAGACATTGCAGAGACAATCATCTCAACTATACCACGCCAGAAGTTCGACAGTTCATCTGCTGCTTTTAACACGCCCGAGACACTAAAGCCATCTTCCACTAAAGATCTCTCAACACTAGAACTATTACCTTAGAAGTCAAATAAGAGGGGAGGGAGGAAGACCTGAAATAATCCGTCATTTGGTAAAAATGATATGGCATAGGAATCAATAATCACAGAGTTCGCAGCCTTTTGATACACTTTAAAAGCTGTTTCAACTTTGTGCCCAGTTTATGTTAGATATGGATGTTTTAGACCTGTGTTGTTAGGAACTATAATAAAGGCAGCAACCAATGTCCATCTTCAGTTGCCTATTACATTTTGGTGCATTTTAAAGCAACCTGGACATATAAAATGTCTAGCTTCCATTGCTTGTTGCATTGTTTTCATAGCTCACTTAACTTACTCATTCTACATATTTCATTTTAGTTTCGTCAAGCAAAACATAAGTGACATTCCTCTTGACTCACCGTCATTTAGCCTCGCGCTCTGCGGTGAAGCGCGGGCTAAAAACCTTGTTAATCCTTAATGTGTAGCCTACTTTTAGAACTGTTATTAGTTTAGTGGGTTCACATTTAATCTCAGCCTCTTATATTTTATTTGTTTTTTCTTTTTCAATAGTAAAACTTATTACGTAGTATATTCATTTAAAAATAAATAATATACAAACTTTAATATATAATACATCATAAAATATTATTTTCTCTCTCTTATATTAAATTCAAATTTAAATTTTAATCGCCAATAAAGGTGTGAAGTAATATGAGAAGTGTCGATAATAGGTTTTACAACAACCAGCACATATCTTAATAATACAAACTCAACCATAATATTAACTACAATGTAGTACATAACCTTAACTAGCAATATATATACAACCATTCACACAGTCATAAGCACTATGCAAGTATAAAAGTAAAGCGGTAAATGTAAAGAAATAAGTAAAGCGAAAGGTAAAAGAAAATGCCAACCGACACGGTGATTTATAGTGGTTCGGTCATGAAGCTCCTTTTTCCCTACTCCACTCCTCGAGTATCCGACTCGAGAGTTACTTCACTAATCAACAAGCTCTATTTCGGCGGAGAAAACCTTATACTAATGCTTACATTATTTTCCGATACTAAGCTAGATGTCAAGTTCTTCTTCGGGTACAACCAAACCCGTTATGTTTTATGGCCCAACATAACAAACCTTGTGTTTTATAGCCTAAACACATAAACCGCGTCGCTTACATTATTTTCCGACACTAAGCTAGATGTCGAGTCCTACTCTTAGCTAGAACCAATCTACCACTTTACCAATGTATTTTATTGCCTAAAATACTAAACAACCCACAATCAACCCATCCAAATATATACGTCATTTGGATCTACACACTACTAAAGAATGGAAGATATGGACTCGATCTATATGTAACAAATGTTACAAATGGACTAACTAGATAACATAACTTTGGATCTTAAAGATGACCGAAGTTTTTCTCTTGCACTTGAGGAAATGAGGAAAGAATAGAAGATTTGATCACATTTAAACAAGATTAACCAAGTTGAATGATCAAAGATTTAGAGATATTTAGTGAGATCTAGAGAGAGAAAGAACTTAAAGAAAATCGTGCAAAAGGGTTATTAAAATAGTTGGAGGTGACCCACTATTTATAGGAGCTGAAAAATAGTATGTCAGGAAACGACGGTCCCAGATATATTAGGGGGCCGCCGGACAATTAAGGGGGCCGCCGACCTATTTAAGGGACCGCCCCGACAGACGCTCATATTTTTGTCTTTTTGTGGTGACAAACGTGTCTGGTAAAAGGTTGACATGTTTTGGGGGGGAAAAGAATCAGATTTTGAATTTTGAATTAATTACCACATAAAACATTTCTTTATAATTCAAAAATAATTTATCTAATTAAGTTTTGAAAAAATTATTTTGTTACATTTATAAAAATGTAAAGTTTAAGACAAAAACTTATTTCTTTGAGCATCCTACAAGTTTAATGCTTATTTGTACATACCTTATGTGATTTACGCAGGTGTAAACCAATGTCCGTCTTGATGCATACTTGAGACGTCGAGAGATGTTGATGCATGTATTCATTGATGATTTGTGATTACGAGTAACTTGCGTACTTTACGTTGCGTATTACAAGTTACATGTTTGTTATCACCAAAACATAAAGAGATCGTATAGATTAAATATCATAATAATTGCACTAACAATCTCCCCCTTTTTGATGATGACAAACTATGTAAACTACAACACATAGTAAAGTTTAAAAGTTACTCGTTTACACTCCTTTCTCCCTCTTTTGTCGAAGCAAAAAGGTATTATGTGGATAATGGTTGGAGCATATAGGTTGGAGGTTTGAGAAGAAGACATGAGAAGAGGTATGTGCTTCGGGTATATACATATGAGGAATAAAAAGAAGGTAGGTGCTTCGAGTATATAGGTTTGAGATATGAGGAGAAGATATGAGAAGTAAAAGTGAGGGTGATTGCGTGTTTCTTTGGATAGTTTAGAAAAGGTCATGAGAGGTGAGAAGTATGCAAGAGAAAAAGGTAGGTACTTCGAGTGTGTAGGTTGAATGAATGAGGAAAAGGAGGGTGATCCAAGTATATAGGTTGGAGGAATGAGAAGAAAACATGAGAAACAAGGTTGAGGCAGTTTTGTGTTACTTGGATAATTTAGAGGAGGTCGTGATAGATGAGAAGAAGGCATGAAAGGAAAGTAGGTACTTCAAATATATAAGTTGAAGGTATGAGAAGAGGACCTCAAGGTTGAGGGTGACTTTGAAGTAGAGGAGGTGAGGTATTTTAAGTATGAATGAGCCTTTCATCGTATTTGGCAATCCCCAATCCTATCTTCATATAAATGTGAGCTTGCATCATCCCAGTGAAGTCTTCTATCATCCCGGTTTAACCAACTCCATGCTATTTACTCACATATCTCCGAGCTCCCCCTTGCTCATTACATCCCCATGATAATTACACTCCTTGTATATTGACTCTAACGGATCAATGGAACAAATAAATTAACATCGATGCTCAAGAAGTTCGATGCAATTTGAATGAGTAGAGCGCTTGCAAGTGCTCTCCCTCGGTGTATGCTCCCCCTTGTTTAGGGCACCAAAGAATCAAGCTATGGATATTTGCTACAAAACAAAGTTAGTAGACAAGTGCACACATATATATAGCAAGATATTAGCAGGGAATTAGACATGCATTTTAGGTGTTAGTATTCTAAAGTGTGACACTTTAAAAGAAAGTTAGAAGCTAGACACATGCAATCGTTGTTTTAAAATCAACAATCTAAATTATATAATTAAAAGACTCAAGACATATTTTTAAGGACACATATTAGACCTACTTTTAATAAACGAGAATGAGCTTCGTTTGTTGGTTGACACTACTTAATATATTGGCGAGACATGCCTAAAAAAATAAAAATAAAAAAAATAAAAAAATACATACATACATACATACATATATATATATATATATATATATATACTTTAAAAGGATAAAAAGAAAAATAAGACGAGGATGAAGACGATATGCTCTTGGATGTGAATGAAAATGATTTCATAGAGCCGAAAAGTAGGGAAAGATGAGAGAGACTAAAGGAGGAACGTGTTGACGATAGGTTGTCAGAAAAGATTGATATACCATTTGCACTAACAATTGATGTGCAAGTGATCCTATCGAGACAAAGGTGGATGAGTGGGAATTCGAAGGTTTGTTTAGTGTTTTGTTGGTTGTTAATGTTGAGAAGCAAAGGTGGATATGTAAAATGAGGTGGTAGTTCTTTCATGGAGGAAGAATAGAAAGAGACTCAACAATGTGGTGACTCAATAACACTTGAAGATTGAATATCTTCTTTATGTTTTTTACTTTCTAGAAAGTGGAAAGTTTTTTGAAGTGGTGATATTTGCATTTCGCAAATTATTTAAATATTTCGAATGAAATAATTAAGTTGTCAAGAAATAGAGGAGGAATTCTAATAGTAACAAGACTATTAGAGGCGAGAAGAATCGTTTAGAAGTGAGAAGAAACGTTAGAAGTGAGAAGAAACGTTAGAAGTAAAAAGGAACATTTAGGAGTGAGAGGAAACATTAGAAGCAAAAAAGGCTATTAGAGGTGGAGCGACTATCAGAAGTGAGAAGACTATTAGAAGTAAGAGGACTCTTGAAAGTGAGAAGAACCATTCAGAAGTAAAAAGGCCATTTGAGGTGAGAAAAGACGTTTACGAGAAGTGAGGACCAAGATGTGAGGGGATTTGTGAGTATGACGATTGTAAGGATTGTGTTTGAGAATAAGACGCATTTTATGATGAAATTCACTTGACTATTGACAATATAAGCAATGATGCTTATGAGTGTTGGGATAGGAGGATATACGTTAGCTCGTAGCAGCAAGAGGGATAGAGAAAGGATGTTCGTTTTATGATTTAAAAAAGAAATGACAGATATCTCAAGCCTGCTACCGGCGGTCCCATATATATGGGACCCGCCTGTTTTGATCAGGGGGTCGCCTGTTTTATGGGGACCACCACCAGCAGAGATGTTGTTGACGAAATTTTTCGAACGGAGTGACATTTTAATTTGCATTTCGCTAATTAAAAATCCTTAAAAAACTTCGGATGAAGTAATTAGGTTGTCACGACACGGAATGGAACATAGACTAGAATCGAGACTTAGAAGAAAAGAAGAGACCGATTTATGGAATGTGTTTCATTATTCCTAAACCTAGACGGATATAATTTAACGATTCGCGGTTGAGGGGTAAAGAAAGAATGTCGACATTGTTATCTTCAGACGCAACCTTTTTGAATGGAGATGTTTCCTTTTGGACATAGTCCCGAAGGAAATGGTGACGTATCTTCGGTATGTTTCGTATGTGAAAATAACAATAATAATAATAATAATAAAAATAAAGAAGAAAACAAACGAAGATGGAGGCGACGAGCTTGACAATGTCAAGACGGATGGTGGTTAACATACGACAAACTACACTCACAGAGTTATGTAGCTCTTCTCGAGCATTGCGAATGTTCATAGAACAATCACACGATGAGGTATACGGTTGTCTTAAAGGTGGTAGCAGAAATAGTGGAGGAAAGAGATTAGCCATCTCTATGGTTGAAGAGACATGGTTGAGTGAGAAGAAAGAGGTGTGATCGAAAGACAAAGAGTGTTTTCGTCGAAGAGAAAAAATATTTCATCGAAGAGAAAGAATGTTTTTGTCGAAGAGAAAGAACATTTTCGTCGAAGAGAAATAATGTTTCGTCAAAGAGAAAGAATGTTTCGTCAAAGAGAAAGAATGTTTTTTTTCGAAGAGAAAGAATGTTTTCGTCGAAGAGAAATGGAGAGCGTTTTAACTAATGTTGTTAAAGGCTTGAATAGGGATTTTCGGATATGACCTTTAACGTTTGCAATCGCAAGTTAAAATTAATTTAATATTTCGGATGAAATATTTAAGTTGTCAAACCTACTTGGAGAAGCGTTAGATTTGTATCTAAGCTTTACTTGACGAAAGAGTAGATGATTTGGAAGAAAGTGAGACGATGATCAAAGGAGTGTGTGAGTGAAGACTCTAAGAGATTTAAGACCATTTTGCGACTCTTTTGACTTTTTAGGATTTTGTGACGACGGACGTGAGAAAGATATTATAAGTTGTGAGAAAATATATACAAGATGTTATAAATCATACAGAATAAGAAATTTAAAGTTTATCTATGCATGCATCAACGCAATAATCAACAAGATTAAATGTGTAAGACTGTATTGAAATTCTAACCCTTATTTGTTTCATACATCAACCCTAACATTGTGTGGTGGCACATTAACATGTTAGTATTGCTAGATGACGCAAACAACAACATGGTGATAATTTTAAATGCAATCATCATGTAAAACATGTTAGCATTTAGCACTTAGGAGCATGTGTTATTTAGATAAACTAAGAGATATTTTATCTAAATTGCTAGAAAAAGGCAAATGCTTTTACAACAAACATGCATTCAATAGCTAAGCAAATACACGTTGAGCATTAAGACAAACATGAAAGCATATAATTGCATTACGTGGGAGCACGTTATCATCTTGAAATTTCAAGGCACATATGTGAAATGCATGTAGTCTAGATTGACTAAAAGGAAACCTAATTTCTACTTGCTTAGTGTGCACTCCTAATGAAATACAAAGTCTATCGATGTAGACTATCATTAGGCATATTTAAGAAGAGCCATTTAATCAAATTAGAGAATGAATATGAGACTATCACTAGTGGTGCTCAATTCAGGCTAAACACGACCATTTTTACGGGTTATACCACGAACCCAACTTCACTCTTGGAAGCAATTCAACCGTTAGGTCAAATTGAATTTCTAGTGCAATAGATTCTCCAGTAGTCATTCTCATGTTAGACAAAATAGAATTCCTATATTTGCCTAATAAAGTGTAGCAAAGATAAAATTTGTATTGTCTTTTCATACAAGGCCTACTATGACTCAACTAACGTACTTTAATTTCGGTTCACATAATCCTAATCAAGATGTGTGAAATTCTAAGGTTGAATGAGAGAGCAAGCAAGTTGTTGTAGCTATAAGAAAGAATGAGTCATCTAGGACCTAGGAGTATGCTTAAAAGTGACAATGTGTAATGCTCTATATTGAGAGTGTTCAAAGAATGCACCTTTGCATGTCTTTTATGAAAGAAATCCAATTAAGGTTATTTACCTCAATAGATCTTGTGTTTGTTTCTTTGTAGAAATAATGATGATTAACTGAAGTTTAGTTACATCGATGTTAGACTTTTAAGCAAGAGATTGGCAAGAGGAAGATGTTTAAATCTAATGCCATAGGGCGAATCTACCTAAACTGAAGATGAATTTAGGACGAAGGACCCATCGATCCGTGGAGGTGCCAAATTTGGGCAAGGATCATTTTTCCATTATTTGGGAGATGGTGTTGATATTAGGTTATTAAGAGAAACTTATATAAGTTATAAGGGTTCTCGGTTTGAGTTTTCAGAAATGACATCCAAGTCTTGCTTATCAAGTTAGAGTACTTATGAGTTTCCCGATGGAAATTCATAAGTCGTCAATCCTACTTAGAGTGTGTTAAGTTTAGCATGTATAATTTGACCATAGCTAATAACACAACATTTGAACACTTTAGACTCAATGAAACATCTTCATTGCAAGTGTGAATTGCAATTCGATGACTAATCTTGTTGTCTTGCAATCGACTTCGTGATTTCATGTAATAACCGAGGATGGTTAAACATGTAGACACGAAAAAATATCTATGGTTATTTGATTGATATTTCCGTGATCTAGATAAATCCTAGTCTCGATTTCATGTTCATATTCTAATTTTGTAATTAGATTGAATGATTAGATTGATTATCATTTGAATAATAAACATCTTCATATTCGAAATCCTCTTACGATCACTTATTGAAAGAAAGTTTTGATGAAGTAAGAGAGAGTTTTGATGAGAAGATAGTTTGAGTTTTGAGTTGTGCTTTTGAATTGTTTGAACAAAACCTCAAAAAACCACAAACCCGCCAACAAATATTTAGGATATTTCGTTCAATAAACAAATGCTCTTTGGTTTTCAATTGTTGTTTGAATTTTACATTACAACAAGTATGATTTATAGGATCATATAGGATACGAATTATGAAAATTTACAATTTTGATACTGTTTGAAATGACATATCTTTAGCAGGCATTAGTCATTTCGTAACATGGAATTGATAAATCAAAGTTTGCTTCCCAAAATATTCTCACTGTCCATGCAATACCTAATTATCAAAATCAAACAAAAAAAAAATTAAAAAACAAAAAAACTAAAATAATAACGTATTCTCACTGTTCAAAACACGCGAGGAACTGTAAAATACTATTTATCAAAATGAAACAAAAAAAAATAATAAAAAATCGAAACTCACTCAAAATATCACGCGAGCAACTTTTTTTAATTTTTTTTTTCAAAAATCTACTAAACCATGGAGGAAGTGACACGTGTTCATCGAGTTGCTAGCCCTCCAAAACACGCGAGCAACATGACTATTTTGAAAAAGTCAGATTGGCTTGGTTTCTGCAAGATAAGTGATTTTGCAGTTGGTTTATTTCGTAAATTGACTTGGCCAGCCATAGTGGAAATCAAGAGTTGGTAAAGCTTTCTTTGTATTTTAAATTAATACTTCATTTTTCTAGCCATGTTTGACATACCCCACAAATCACAATCATATGGTTGGTGGAATCGATATTGTTAAATTTTATACATACGTTTAGTCCTAAGACACTGTGAAACACGTAGTTATAATGTATTATTCAATCGGAATATATAAAGATTACAAGAGAAAAACCCTAACGGACCATAAGCCCACAAATCGAGCTTGGGCCTATGTATTCCCTAATACTAACTCCTAATGGACTTGCACATAAGATATTTAGACTACTAGTAGGCAAGAACATCTAATTATGAAACATATTTACAGAATTCTATCTTCTTCTTTTTTGAATATTAACATTGTACAGACAACTGACTCATAGTGTAATGGTTATAAGAGTTTTTTTTTGCCCATATTATCTCCTACTTTAAATTCCATATTTAGTTACCATTCTATTAAACCACAATTCTGCCCACATGCAAGATCCTATTATTAGAATATTAGGTAGAAATATCATTTCTCTAACTTTAAGTTCCAATTTGAATGTTAAAGTTATTTTCTCCAGCACATAATTGGACAGAATGAATTTTTATGGTCTAATTAAACCAAATGCAAATAATGCAACCCTCATCTCCAGTCAGGCATCTATATTGACCAGAAAGAATTATTTAACCATTACAAATTTATTTATATTTTTCAAAAATTTATGAATATTAACCAAACTTATGTTAAGTCATAGCTTTAATTAATGCACCTGAAACATTTGAGGTCCTTTACATCGATACCGACACATCAAATAAAACTCAAACCAACGTGGTGATACACTTGATGAACGTGATACCGAACATTCATGGAACATTTTTACTTGTACAAAAGAAAAAAAGCTCTAATGAACCAGTATTTTCGACCAGAAAATTCAAACAATTAAAATGCTACAAGTTAACCTTATCCTGCACACTACAAAATTACACCCAAAACCATTTTCTAAGAAAAGAAGCAAAGAAGTAATAAAAAGATGCAATGTACAAAGTTTATATATATCACCAACCAACGGCCGCCAATACTAATCCAAAACCAGTCCTTAAACTTTTTATAGAAACCTCGACCCAGGTGATATTTAACTTCATATTTGTCACCTCTTCCCTTCAACAGCCAACAATGATTGATCGATGCTGCAGGTAACGGTTCTAAGAACACTGAAAACCCACGCGATACGATACTCTCCAACGATGATTTACAAGGTGGCGTATTACCTGATAATGCGAAAGATTACAAAAAACAAAGTTTCATAACTCAAAACGAGAAACAAATAGAGAAACAACTGTAAAGCGTCTATGATGTTCGTTCTCCACATTTCATCTTGAGTTTTTCCTGATTTTCCCAGGATGCTGAATCAAATCAAGTTTGGCGTCATCCACATTCTGTTTGTTTCTTCTGCGAAGTCTCTAATTCATGTTGCTCCTTCGAAATGCTGTGTACGAAGAAAATAGATGTAATTAAGCTTAGGATATGGAGTTTCATCTTAGAGAATAGATTCATTATTAGTACATCAAAGTCCCCACTAAAGGATTGTTTTTGGCAAAGCTCGTTTTATAAACTTGAAAATGCTCAATTCGACCTTTCGAAGGTCGATATGCGAGTTCTAGTGTTTAAAATAGAGTAGCAATAAGTTAACACTGGCCAATTATGAAAAACTTGAGATGTGGTTAGATGGACACTGCAGTTCGTATGAAGCACATCAAATATCCTTCTTCAGGTCGTCTATTTTGCTGCATGATTAACAAAATCACAATTAAAGACTAGAAAGAACAGAAATTTTAAAAAGTTAACAAAAATTTAAGTAACCCAAGCAGGACCTCAAACACACAGTTTTCCAACCTTATGTATAGGTGGTCGAAACAGGCGCTTTGAGAAAACAGTAAATTTGACCAAAAAAAAGGGGTTGAACATTGCCATTATTCTACTAAAATGCAGTCATGTAATGCTCACTAAGGAAGAAACAACAAAAGCAGTTTGAGCAAAGAATCTAATCTTTTCCAATGACAAAATTTTGGAAAACGCAAATGCCTAATAGTAAACACACACAAACACTTTTTTTTTCCCAAATAACAAAACCAGCAGTCAAAGGTCAAAACTGCTATTTTAAAATTCAACCTGTAACCCCAATCACATAACTCGTTTATAATTGTCTTCAGCGTATAAACATCTAGTTAGAGGAGCTGAGCACACATATTGACAACAATATTATCAATATGCCAGAGAAATAGGAACGGACGTACCGTTCCACACTCGATGAGTAGGATTCCCATTAACTCTAATCTGTCAACACATACTTTATTATATGTTATCGTTATCATCTTCCTTTAGCAAAGATCGATGCTGCCCTTCCAATGATGATTGAAACTCGTCTAGGTTTGCCCTCCTTGGAGCGAGTCTATATCCCTCAACAGAAATCGATTCTACCTATCATGCGTCTCGTGTTAATTAATAGAAGAAAGAATATAGAATCTTCACAAACACCTGGCTCACGCTAACTCCTAAATATCCGTTGTTCAAATTACATCCCTTTGTTAGCATTCATATTTCACCGATTATAACACTCCTGTACATACTCTGTCTGTCTCCTCACTAAATACACAATAGACACCATAATACAAGCATTCATCAACACCTCAGGCTCATATTTGGAGGATTATTTTCGATAAGGTGCAAACTTCTTGTTAATGAGACTGTTCTTTAAATGTTTTTTAAAAATAAGTCTCCAATGGGTCAGCTCCTTAATACAAATTAGATCTTAATATAGGGTAGTGGTAGGTAGAGCGATGGTAGTCAGGTGTAACTGTAAACTTATTACTCCGTATAAGAAAATCAGAAGATATAAAAATTTATTTTGGAGGGGTTGGCCTATTGGATCTCTTATTGGGTTGCTGGATCCAAATTATAGACCCATTGGAGCATATACATGGCGAATGTTGGATCTGGATCAAGAGCCGACCCATTTGGCAGCCCAATGAGTGTAAAAAGTGTAAGAAACAATGCTCTACTTACTGTGAAAGATCCTTTATCGGTCCCTTCATCTCCGGCTCATCCTTCTCATATTTAGTATATGAAGTGATACTGTCATCCGAAAAAGACCCCATCTCCCTCCTCTTTTGTCCGCTATCCCTACTATCAACCAGCCAAGGATCCTTCTTTTTAGCTCCTGCATCTTTAGACTTATGTCTTTTCTTATCTTTTGTGGTAAGAGGTACGACTTGTTTCTCATGCTTATGTGGCACATCCATAGACGCTTTTCTTTGATTGTCTGTGTACCCTTCTGAACCAGTTGAATGTCTTCCTTTGCTGTTAATCTCTGGAACTTTATTATGCTGTGATCCACCCTTCGCATGATCTCGCCTTGGAACAGGCTTGCCATTAAACCGTGTGACATCGTCAACATGATCATCTGGAACAATCTTTTTGGGCAGGTTTTGGGGAATGGAGGACCCACCAATGCCAGCAGGCTTTCCTTTACTTTCATCGAGATTCCAGTATTCTGAGCTTGACATGTTCTCTGATTGCTTAAAGGAATTATTCTTCTCAAAACGTTTCTTAGCTCCAGTGGCTTCTTCATGTGCACTCTCGCGAAGTTCACCCATTTCTAAGTCTGAAAGCTCTCTCCGAAGTGTGGGCCCACGTCCATTTATGACAGGAGATTTTTTGTAGTTGTCAATGGATGTATCCTTGGATTTCCTAATCGAAGAACCATGTTTCTTTTGATGAGTGCCTGAACGCCTGCTTCCATCATCACCTAACTTAGAATTTTTAGGTGGTCTTTTATCATTGTAATGAGTATCTTCATCTCGTATTTCTTTATTAGCTTTATTATCCTTTTGTGTAGGAAATACATCGTTTAACTGAGAACCCATTTCAGAATACCTAAAAGTGTTTTCCATGTCAGCAGGAGCTTTTGCATGTGCATTAAGATCAATTGATCTTGGGACTGATCTCGGGGAATCAAAAGTATGGTTACCGGAAAATTCAGGGTTGTCAGCTTTTCCGTAGTAATAATCAGACACATCCCCACCGGGCCTACCTATCAACTGATTGGTAGTGCCCTTGTGCAGGCCTTCACCGGCCCAGTTAGGAGACCTAGAAATTGATGGTTGAGGCCAATTCCCTGATTTTAATCTTTTTGCATGTTCGTTTTCTTCAAAATGATTCTCATCAGATCCCCTTTTGGACACATTCTTGTCATTGTGTACATCTTTAGAATAAAATTCACTTTCTGTATGCTCGAGATGATTAGTGAAGAGACTTGTGGACTCGTCTGCATAATCATCTCCATCTTTATCTGGAAATGAGGGCATTTCAGCCTCCTGGTCATCTTCAAACAATTCTTTTTCCAGTTCAAGGTAACCAGAGCCATCTTTTTCATCAACCATATTATGTGCAAATCCAACTTCAGTATCCACGTGCAGTGATTTCTGTTCAGATTCTTTATCATCATCACTCATAATATCTACTTCTTCATCAGACCCTTGCTTGCTGTCACTTTCACTATCACTTTCACTATCACTGCCACTGTCACTTTCACTATCACTACTTCTACTCTCAGAGCTGACATTTGCCACTTGACTATTGTCGGGGACTCTTTTATCGCTTGATATATCTGGGGAATGATGTTCAATATCAATGTTTTCAGAAGTATTTAACTCCTCATAAGGCTCAAAGTTTAGGTCAGTTGGTTCTTCAAATTGTTTCAGGTCATCGGATTTCGATGGAAAGGTAGATACGGTAGCAGTTGATTCTCTGCGATGATTATTGTTCTCCGGAAAACTGAAAAAAGGCAACAACCAAAATTAATTCTATTTCAGCGTATTGAACAAATAATTAACTTGATATTGATACTTGACAACCGAAAGAATAGTCACAAGGAAGCTGATATTATGAAATTACCTTCCATTTTCAGGTAAAGCTTTCTTGAAACTTTCTAACTCGACATCAGGTTTCAGAATAGGCTCAATTTGCTTCACGGATCTAGGAATGGTTTCTCTAACAGCTATCTCCAGAGCCTAAAATATAGAATAAAATAAGGGAAATAGATAAAATAAACCCACCAAAGTAAGCGCAAAGATTCAAATTAACATCTGATGGATTTATATGTCAATTCAAGCATGACATGTCTTTAGGATAAATTGCCAACAAAGATAACATAAAATACCAAATTTGTCAATGTGGGGGTATCCAATACATTCTCACTCCTAAAAAGGTAACGTAAGTTCGTTTTTGTCTAAAAACAAAGTATAACAAAAAAAAGGAAATTTTACATCACAACTGAACAGCGTTGAATTTTTTTTTTGGATCCTCAAATCTGTCAAAAACTAAAATTTCACTCATTTATTGGTCAAAATTTTATCATTCCCTCATTTATAGGTAAAAAGTTAAACATTCAATCCCTTTTTAGTCATGATTAAAACTTAAGTTACCTTTAGATGAACGAGAAAGTACTGGATACCCACACTGGCAGAATTGGTACTTTATGTTAACTTTTATGGCAATTTATACCACACAAATGAAACACTGGAACGGATCTTATGCTTACCTTGATGTTCATTCCTTGTGGCTTCTCCATGAGAAGAGAAATTAGCAAAGTCTCTAGATCAGTATGTTTGTTTCCAAATCTTTCATTGCTCCCTTGTTTATTCTGTACAGTAGTGGTGCTAGCATTCTCTTTATTAAAATGAGTCAAAGAAGTATTCTCTCTCTGTGCATGTACTTTGTGGTTGTTATTTCTATATGGGGATAATGCAACACCGGATTGCTCAGGTGTAAATAGTAGTGGCGAAGCCGAAGCCCTGACTTTGGACAATCCAGTTTTTCCAACAGGTTTGGGAGGTGCTGTAATAAATAAATTAGTAGTGACGAAGAGTAAAATAAACAAATACTTATATTCTGCAGAAATAGAATATCACCACTAAACTACCTGAAGAAGGTTCCGTTTTCATCTTCTTGAAAGGGGGCTCTTTCTTTTTACTGAATGAACCTTTCCGTGAACCATTTGCTGAAACCAAAAATAAATAAGAAAACCTGATATGAAGTAATATTATGTGAAATGCACACTTTTTTTTAACAAATTATTTTTAGACCTTCAAGAAAGAATGGGTGTGAAAATAGGCCGACATAACATGCAATATATCCTAGTGATGGTTTTGTGTGAGAAATTTGAGCAACAAAGTATTGGCGCTTGCGAGATCAGACCAGTCAATGAACTAAAAAAGTGGGCCTACTGCTTGGTCAAAGTGCAAAATTTCTACTAATACTAAGATATTACTTCTCAAGGCCTGGGGCAAGACTAAGTTGTACATCCAATGCATTTTATAACTCCTTGAATACAACATGATAATTTCTTCACAATAATGCTTCCATTATATAAGATTCAATCAGCAAAACAGGTTCTTTACTACTTGTTAAATATTGGTGAAACAAATATGGCACGAGTCAAAAATGAGATCTTCAATACAGCAGACACACAAGCAGCAATTGTTAAATGGCAAACTGATAGAACATGAATGGCAAGAGGGTGCCCTAAAAATTACAATAAGCACATTCACATAGTGCCCTTCTTGTGGATAAAGCTCTTGCAAATAGAGTTTTAGGAGAAATATGATCTACTCCCACATTGACGACGTTCAAAGATGGTTTAGAAATAAAAAAAAAATTGAGCCAACAATTCTAGATTCTTGAATGAAGCGTTTAGTTTCCAAAGCCTATATTAGATGACACACCAACCCATTTAATGCATCAGTGTTTCAGGCACGTACTGCAGGATTATTTTTTAGCATTAAGTTCAAAGCACATTTGCTAAAACATGATAAAATAAGTGACAAACAAGGATAATGATGCCTCAATAACATATGATACCTTCAGCTGCAGCGAAAGCCTTTATTTGATTCTTCATAGATGGGTTTCCAGGATCTAAACTTTGTGTTCTGTCAAAAAGAAATACATATGGTATACAAGTCATAATCACTAAAAATCCAGAGAATAAAAAAGGGCTTTATCTAAAGACATAAATTAAGTACGCCTGTAACTGAGCTAACTGTCTTACCCTTACCCTTTCCCACAGATACACAAAAAAACACCAACTTTTCTTCCAAGCTTCATAATCACCTACTCCACAGTCCACGATTCTACTAAAATAGGTGCTAAAGTATTACAGGCGTTAAGTTTTCTTGTATGCTTTGGTTAAGCTTTTTTACGGTTCTAGCTTGTAGCAAGATTTAAAAAGTGAGCATGCTTATGAAGGTACATAATACTAGCTTGCCAAGGTGACTTCTCTAATGTGCTCATAAGAAGTGCCCTGAAAGTACGTTGATGTGATTAAGGTATAACTACAGTCTACATGGTAACTTATGCTAGAATATGGCAAGTGAAACTGTGTTTTTCCCACAAGACTATTCAGCACCTGGCATTGTTTAGCTTCTTATGAGTAGGTTCACCAAACGCATTTAAAATTACATAGTGTCGTTTGCATTTTTTCGAAATGATAGCTTGTTTCTTAATAATAATAATTAAGATGTAAATTCAAAGCAAGAACTCTGAATAATACATTGACACATTGTAACCTTTGAGCGTATGGGTTTTGCCTGACTTATAAAGGTTGCAAAGTCTAATGATTATGCTAAGTAGGTTAAAGATGCAACTCGTAAACTAGAGTGGGTGTTACCGAGGAAAGGTGATTGTACAAGACTTAACTATGATATTCAGGAGAACGGCAGTATGTACTTAGCTCGATACCCTTATATTGGTGTTTAAGATGTGAATCTTTCACGTGTGTAAGCAACTATAGCATACCAACAATTACATAAGCTAGAAGCATGTAAACATATGTGTGATGCAAGTATTTTGTATGTGCTAGTAAAAAAGTAGCATATCAACACAAATAGAACAAACTGCTTCATAGATTTCTACTAGGAATGTAAGTAAACCCAAAATTAATATTACTCATATAAAACATAAAACATACTTCCGTGATTTATGTTTGATGTCGGCTTCCAGTGTGCTCCTTTTAACCTTGTTTGAATATATATCATCTAATTCACGATATACATTCAACCTTCGCCAAACATTTCCATGCTCAACTAGCAATCCATTTCCGTCATCACCACTTCTTTGTTCTTCGTATATGTCACATAAATCTCCTTTTTGTTCTTCATCCCATGTGAATCCGAACACCTGCCCCCCTACATCAATAACCTAGCCAATAGCAAAAAAACAAAACCCTTAAAACTTGAATCGAAATGCCATATACTAACGAAATCACGAAAGCTAAACTTTGTAACTGTAACCTACTAGACATACAAAACGATATACTTCAATTATATTATCGGAACTTCACTTATATCAAGTTACAACAACAATACCCGATCCCCTTGGTGTGCGGGATACTGGGGAAGGTATGATGTAGGCAATCATACCCCTGCCACCGTGCTTTATATCCTCTCCTACTATGTGCAAAAGTTCTTATCATAATTTCAATTATATTAAGTTACAACAACAATACCCAATACCACTAGTGCGCGGAGTACAGGGGGAGGTTTGATGTAGACAGTCATACCCGTAGTCATACCCCCGACTCGGTAGGTAGTCTGACTTGACTGTCAACTTATAAATTATTATGGCTATAAACCTAAACAACCACCTTTCATTCACCATAATTCACTAAATAAGGAATCTCTATAGTCAAGCTAAACTATCACCGATGGCAACAATTCACTAATCTAGGCACACAAAATTATATGGCCAAGGACGGACCTTAGTGGAGACCGGGGAGGGCCCAAAACTTTGAGTTTTTACTTTTATTTGCTTAAAGGTTATACAACTTTGGCTCGCCCAAATTAACTGATATAGCACTCGGCCCTCCCAATAATTTCACCCATGTTCCGTCTTGTATATGGTGTTTGTTGAAGCTTTATATGTGGGCTTACGAGCTTATTTGATTTCAGCTTATATTTCATAAGCCCCAGTTTACCGGCTTATTTTGTGACTCACGAGTTTATATAAGTTTATCATATCGTAATAAACTTATATAAGCCCACAAGTCTCAAAATAAGCCGGAAAATTGGGGCTTATGAAATATAAGTTACAACAACAAGAATAACTAATCATACAAGGAAGGTATAATCAGTCGTAACCCTATCCCTGCCCAAGTCGTGTACAAAAACTAGGGTATAAACTTAAAATCCTTGATCCCGAACCAACGCATCTATCAAATCACTAGACAATTAATCTCTAAACTAAACTATAACTAACGGCAACTAATCACTAACTAATAAAACAATTAATTAAACAGAATCAAAAAATTAATGAAACCTACATTTTCTTTGGTATTTTTATTATTGGAACCAAATTTAATCTTCGCAGAACCGCCTTCCGACTCAATCCGCTTAAGCTCATCGACAAGCTCAGGCGATAACTTAAAAATCATACCAAAATTCAACTCACTGTTACGAACTAAATTAAACGTTTCATCAACCGTCACACCGCTACTACTACTACCGAAACCGATTGATGAAGAAGGTGTGTTGTTCCTACGGTTACCGGAACCACCACCACCGCCACCACCGCCACCACCGCGGCCACCACCGGTTGGGCGTTGAGGAGGGAAGGGGTGGGCAGGGCGTTTGACCGAACCAGCGCCGCGACCACGGCCGCCGGACTTGCCGGAACCGCCGTACATTGACGGAGTTAAGTTAATTAACGGCGGTTAAGCTAATTGACGGCGAATTGATATCGATTTGGTTGTTACGGTTGTTAATTGTGATTGTTGTATGTAAAACCTGGATACCGTCACAAGGAAAATATGTGAGATGGAATTTGGGAATTCATTTTTTTATTTTTACTATTGATTTGGAATTAAATAAAAATATCTTTTTTAGGGTGACGTTTTTGGTTAAAGGCTACGGGTATGTTTTGCCTAATAGGTGTAAAATATTTGATTGTGTTTTTGTGTTTACATAATGAAGATTGGCTATGTATTTATACTAAATACATAGCTTAATAAGTAAGCAATCCAAACCCTAAAACATAATTGACACAAACCCACAATTAGGTTTGGGCCGAATAAGTCAACAGTCAACAGTCAAATTAACATAATTTAGCCATCTAAAAGGATCCGACTAAACGCTTATTAACATCAAAAGTAGAACTATTCCGAAAGTCCCCCCAAATAAACCACCAAGCAACGTAGAAGACTCCTTTCCAAAAAACTTTAACTGAACCGCCGAAGACGAATAGAAGAGAACCACTCGTCCATTCTGAGAACGAACGCCAAAGCTGGAAAATCAGAACTCAACCACCAACAGGCGAACACGATGCAAAACCTCTATATAGAGAACATCGAAATAACAAATGATGGACATCCTCTTCATCCGAAAAACAAACCGGGCAAGAAGTGGACTCCAAAATATTTGATTGTGTTTTTGTGTTTGCATAATGAAGATTGGCTATGTATTTATACTAAATACATAGCTTAATAAGTAAGCAATCCAAACCCTAAAACATAATGGACACAAACTCACAATTAAGTTTGAGCCGAATAAGTCAACAGTCAACAGTCAACGGTCAAATTAATATAACTTAGCCATCTAATAATAGGCTGGGCTGAGGCTTGTAGGGTAAGCAGAAAAACCCAAAACATCAAAATTGAACTGAATCGAACCGAATTTGTTCAAACCGAGTTGAACCGAACTGCTAATTTGGTTGACAATCTGAACTGCAAACCAAACCGAAAACCGAACAACACTTTTTATAAAATACTATTAAAATTTTATCCTAATATAAAAAACACATTTTATGCTTCAAATAATTTTTTTTTGCTAAATATCTATTTAATTATTTTTTTTATATAAATAGTGAAATTCGTGTTATTCGGGTCAACCTGAGAACCGACCCCGAATTCAAATTCGGTTTTCGGTTCGGTTCGATTCGATTCGGTTTTCGGGTTGACTCAAAAAAGAAATTTAACCGAACAACCCGGTAACCGAACCGTTCACACCCCTAGCGGCTTGAGATTTATATTTTAAACTTGAAGTTTATATTTTTATAAAGTTATTTGACGAATTATTTGGAGTTGAATCTTATTAATGTAAAATCGCATAAGAATAAATAAAATCAAATTCACATATATTTTCGGCTTTTGATTGATAATCTATTATATCTTGAAAGGTATTTAAGTAATTTGACTAATTATAAGCTTTCATAAGACTTTTTCTATGAGCTTATGGGGGGTTAATGGCTTATAAATATCCATAAGCATGTATGATAAACAAGACTTACTAACCCAAGCCCTTATAAGCCCGAAAAGCCCCTTGCCAAACATAGCCTAAATGTGTCCATTTGTTGTATGATGATGATATGTTTTGCAACTTTCGTTATACATGTTTAATGATTTGCGACTAAGACTATGTTTGACAATGAGACTTATGGGCTTATAAAAGCTTGAGCTTTTAAATTAAGTTGGCTTATAAAAGAAGTCTTGTTTGTCACACATGCTTATGAAAGTTTTTATAAGTCATAAGCCTCCATAAGCACAAACACATAAATAAGGGCTCATGGGGGCTTACAACTAGTCAAATTATGTAAATACCCTTCAAAATATAACAGATTATCACGCAAAAGCAGGAAATACATGTGATTTTAATTTTATCTATTTTTATGTGGTTTTACATTACTAAGCTTTAGTTTCAACTAATTCTTCAAACAATTTTACAAAAATACAAGCTTCAACTTCCGGCTTATAATATAAGCTTCATCCCCAGCCCATTACGCAAACATACCCCAAGTTAGGCGGGCTCGGGCACGGACTTAAACAGTCATGGGTCTAAAGGGATCATGTCATATGAATCGCTTTCGAGAAACCAAAAACAAAAGAGCAAATTCTCACAATTGAAGAAGTTGTTTATGTAAACATTGGTCGTAGCATACAACAAGTATGTTATTCTTTTTTTTTAACAATGATTTATAAAGACAACCACTCTAGCAAGCAGCTAGAAGGAGAATTACAAAGGTTTCGTGAGCCAAGAGTTCCAACAATTAACTTTACGACCTCTACTTTTAAGCCACGAAAAAGAAAATAAACGAATAGAATCAAAAATATCACTTTTTCTCATAGAATTAGAAGAAAAAGTGACGCTATTACGAAAACGCCATAAACACCAAAACAAGGCCACAATGATGACGTGAACCCGATCTTTATCACTCTTTGAGGCTCTCTAATCTTCGAACCAATGAGACCAATCGAACCAAGAGGAGAAAGAAGGCATGTCAATATCGGTCCACACACGAACCATACGCCAAATATTAGAAGCCACCTCACAATCAAAGAAAATGTGATCAATAGACTCCATCCCACTGTTACATATTGGACATTCGATGGAAGGAATCTCGATGCCCCGCAACGATAAATTTAAACGGGTAGGGATCATGGAGTATTAATATAGAAGATTTGGCGTCTCAAGAAATAGATTATGATTCCCATGAGGGAGACGACGGGGACAAAGAAAGGGATTTTGAAAGTATAGACGATATAGAGGAGGATGAACAAGTAGCCAAACAAGATAATAAAGAAGAAGAACAAGTATGTTATTCTTGGGATAAAAGAATTTGATGAAAGATTTTGTAGTTTCTACAGATTCAAAATGCTGAAAGCCAAAGCCTAAGAAGATGTATACTCTCCGCATAGGATTATGTCGTATGTTGAGATAGATGTCTTGGCTGCAACTCTCTTCAATCATAACTTTATTTACTATCGAACAAGAATTATTTGGTGTATAAGACTAAGAGTAATTCGACTGAACCGTTTGGTCGGTCTCCACCCAACCTGTCCAGACCCTCTATTACCTGGCATTGTGACCGACCAAACCCACCTCGACCTTTTCATTTGTTTTGGTTGCAGGGTGACCAAATGAAATGAGAAGTGACAAAACTTTTTTTTTCTTTTTCTTGTGTGTTGTGTGTGTACAATGATGTGTTTGAAAGTTTTGATGTGTTTGTGTGTTGTTTAAAAAAAATATTTGAGTGTGTTACTGTGAATGATACATTGAAAGAAGAAGGTTCACTTGAAAAGTTGGGATATCTTGTTCTCGTACACCTTTAATAATAGTGTTGCAAAATATATATCTTTTATATCGACTACTCTAAATAGATAATAAGCCAAAAATAAATCACAATGACTTTTAAAGAGTTATTTAAATTGCTTTTTTTAAATCTTAATAAAATTTTAATTTTAATGTTTAAAAAAAATCGTTTGGTCATCTGTCCGGTCAGATTACGGATGTTTGGTCACCATTTGGTATAAGAGAGATAATGTTGAGGTGGCGCTGACGTGACAGTCTGGTTTGGTCACCTAGTTTAGTCGGATTACTCTTAGTCTAAGTGCGCGAAAAAAACATCAAGAGACATTTGATTGGAGAAAAATGACGAGAGAGAAAAAAGAATCATAGCTATTAATAAAACTTCGCGAGTCTCTTTAAGAAAGCAAATCATATCGTAGTTATTGTGTAATATCATTGAGGCATACATCATAATATCTTACTTTATCGACTGTGTTATCTTTTATTATCTAAAAGCATCGTTTTTATATCGTGTGTCATCGTTGCAACATTAGCGATAACCTTTTGAAGAAGGGTTTTAACAGTTTCATGTTTTTAATGCATAATTGGCGCGAGAAAGAGTAGTCTTGTTATTTTTTATTTTGAAACATTGAGACTGAAAGAGTGTATTTTGAAGCTTTTATATGAGAGTGTGCATAGTGGAACACTTTTCATCGGATTTCTCTTTTATCTAGGGGTGAGCAGAAAAAACCAAAAAAACCAAAACCAAACCGAAAACCAAAAACGGACAAAAAATCATACCAACGCGTAAAAAACTGACGAAAACGTGAAAAAACTGACGAAAATGTAAAAAACGAAGGAAAACGTAAAAAAAACGGACGAAAACGTAAAAAAACAAACGAAAACGTAAAAAATCAGACGAACACGTAAAAAAACTGACGAAAATGTAAAAAAATTGATGAAAACGTAAAAAAACGAACGAAACATAAAAAAACTGATGAAAACGTAAAATAACTGATGAAAACGTTAAAAAACGGACGAAAACATAAAAAACTGACGAAAACGTAAAAAACGGAGGAAACGTAAAAAAACTTACGAAAACGTAAAAATACAGACGAAAACGTTAAAAAAACGTACAAAAACCGTCAAAAAGACCATTAAATAAATAAGTGGAGAAGAAACGTGTTATGAGTCGGGGAAGAAAAAAGTGGCTGGAAAAGAGAATAGTAAAAATAAAGAGAAAAATAAGACTTTATATACCCTACAAGTTAAAATGTCAAAAATACCCTTGTAGTTATAAAAAAGAAAGGGTGATGAGGGGACGCATGGCGCAATCTGGTGGCTTCCTAGCCTTTTTATATGTGTGTGTGTGTGTATATATATATATATATGTATATATATATATGTATGTATATATATATATATA
>BQNB010085502.1:0-28459 GCA_026074375.1 Tanacetum coccineum | reverse complement strand
TCGATCCCCGCATTTAGTTATCCATGGGGATGGTTTGGAGATCCAGGACAACCTTTGATGGTATGTCCCCTCCAAAGTAATGCTTTATATGATGACCATTCACCTTAATGTTTGGACCATCGGGTTGAGATAACTCGATGGTTTCATATGGAAAAACTTGGGTGATGGTGAAAGGTCCCGACCAACGGGTTTTAAGCTTCCCCAAGAATATCTTTAGACGAGAGTTAAAGAGTAAAACTCAATCACCAACATTGAAAATGCGGTTTTTGATCTTAGAGTCGTGAAGCTTCTTCGTCCTATCTTTATATATCAAAGAATTCTCGTATGCTTGATCACGAAGCTCATTAAGTTCATTAAGTTGAAGCTTTCGGTGATCACCCACGGTTTTAAGATCAAAATTAGCATGTTTCAAGGCCCAATATGCTTTATGCTCTAATTCGATAGGTAGATGACAAGACTTTCCGTACACAAGCTTATAAGGATTACAACCGATCGGTGTCTTGAAAGCGGTACGGAATGCCCATAAAGCATCATTTAGCCTATCAGACCATGAGGCACGGTTCTCACCAACCGTCCTCTCAAGAATACGTTTCAAGCTACGATTGGAAACCTCCACTTGTCTACTCGTTTGAGGGTGATAAGCGGTAGCAAGATGATAAGTGTCCCTATACTTAGACATTACTTTAGCAAATTTATCATTATAAAAATGGGTCCCACGATCGCTTATAATAGCTCTAGGTGTTCCAAATTGACAAAAAAGAGATTTCAAAAACTTAACTACAACTCAAGCATCATTAGTGGGGAGCGCCTTCGCATCTACCCAGTTTGATAAATAGTCAACGGCTATGAGAATGTATTTATTCCCTCGTGAAGACGGGAATGGACCCATAAAATCGATACCCCATACATCAAAGATTTCACAAACTTGAATTGTGTTTTGAGGCATTTCATCTCTTTGTGAAATTTTGCCTTGTCATTGACACGTATCACAAGATTTGATCATAGTATGGGCATCTCGATATATGGTCAGCCAAAAGAAACCGGCATCAAATACTTTCTTAGCGGTGAGATTGGCACCATGATGGCCTCTGGTGGGTCCTTCATGACAAGCTTTGAGGACATTAAAAGCTTCTTAGCCATGCACACACCGTCGAATGATTTGATCCGCACAAATCCAAAAAAGGTAGGGGTCATCCCTAAAGTAATGTTTGACATCCTTAAAGAATTTCTTCTTTTGTTGGGACGACATCCCTTTGATGATAAAATTTCCCGCATGGAAATTTGCATAATCGGCAAACCATGGGGTACTTCCACTAGATATAACTCCAAGAGTTTCTAAAGGAAAATTTTCATTTATGTCGTTATTTTCTAACACATTCTTATGAGGATTCTCAAGTCTAGATAAATGATCCGCTGCGAGATTCTCCGTCCCTTTCTTATCACGGATGATGATATCAAATTCTTGTAGGAGGAGAACCCACCGGAGCAAACTCGGCTTGGCATCTTATTTACTAAGAAGGTATTTAAGAACCGAGTAATCCGTATACATTATGTTTTTAGATAAGACAAGATATGGCCAAAACTTTTCAAAAGCATAAACTACGGCAAGCATTTCTTTTTCCGTCGTAGTGTAATGAATTTGAGCTTCGGTCGTTGTCTTACTAGCATAATGTATAGGCTGAAAATGCTTCATCGCTAGCATCACACATAAGATCAAAGCTTCAATAAGCTTCTTTTTAAGAGTCTCAAAAGCATCAATACAATCTTGAGAAAACACAAATGGTGTTTCCTTCTCAAGAAGGTGACTCATAGGTCTAGCTATCTTAGAAAAGTCTTGGATAAATCGTCGGTAAAAACTGGCATAACTAAGGAAACTCCTAACACCTTTTACGGTAGTCGGATGAGGGAGCTTAGCTATAACATCAATTTTTGCTCGATCGACCTCAATCCCGGATTTTGATATTTTATGACCTAACGCAATTCCTTCTTTACACATAAAATGGCACTTCTCTTAATTTAGAACTAAATTCGTGTCTTCATACCTTTTTAGCATTTTTTCTAAATTGGAGAGGCAAGAATCAAAACTATCCCCAAAAACCAAGAAATCATCCATGAAAACTTCCATAGTCTTTTCGATCATATCATGAAATATGACCATCATACGCCTTTGGAAAGTACCGAGAGCATTACACAAGCCAAATGGCATGCGACGGTAAGATAAAGTTCCATAAGGGCATGTAAAAGTGGTTTTCTCTTGGTCTTGGGGATCTATTGGAATTTGGCCAGCGTGGCAATCCCATTTGTTTGGAGCATTATGCTTCTTTTGCACTGATTTTAATGTAAAAACCTTCATTTGGTGTATTTCTTTGAAATATACGTGCCATTCCATGTTGTAAGCTTAGCCAATCATTGCCTTTGGATGACGTTTCTCTTGCTGACATGGAGCTTAGTACTCGAATCATTTAAGCCATGTAGGATAAGTGGGTTTTACCTACTGATTTTGTCTCAGGGTGAATAAGAACGATGGGTGAATATGGAAAACTTCTTTTCACGCCTTTTTTTCCTTTTTATTGTTTCATTTGAGTATTTCGACCGAGACTAAAATGGTTTAACTTTGGGCTTTAAGGGTAAACGGGCCAAGGTTTTAGTTGGGCTCGGTAATAAGGGTAAATTTAGACTTAATGACCGTTAGTCCCTAAGTATTAAAGGACTAATGGTGTTATTGGTTTAAGGACTTTTGGTGAAAATGGATTATCTTGAAGGGTTCATTTCGAATTTTCAAAATTTTATCTTTTCAAGAGTTGACCAATGTTGACCTTTGTTGACAAACATCCGGCTCTTGTGTACTCTTTCTATCTCGTGTTCGTTTTTGCCCGGTTTTTGGCTCTTTTCTTGTGATTTTTTGCAATATCTGTACCTACACATCACAAAAGACAAAATAAATAATATACAAGCATAATATTTTTGGTATAAAACAGATATGTGATTTCTCACATATCACCTAGATACAGACTTAGAAGGACAATATTTGTGTAACTATTATTCTAGGTGTATAAATTACTATATGGAGAGCTATCCCAGACTCTAGATCCGCTTGGTCCACTTAGCTAGATCCAGTTGAATGATAGGTCGCATACAAAAGCGCGTAAACAAGTATAAATTGATAAACATAAACAAGCATACAATGATAAATCAAGAAATTGATATAAACAAATACCAAACATTCAGATCTTCATAATAATGGCTAATACCCGAAGGTATTAGCCTTCAAATGTCATAATAAATACAAGAGTAATAATTTAGCCAAGGTAAACTAACCGAGTTAACGAATGATACCAAAAACTGAACGATTACTAAAGTATATGGAATTACACGATGTCTCCTATGGAATTGAATACGTTGCTCGACCTCTTCTGCTCTTTTTCTCCTTTGAAAATCGACTTTTGTGGTTTAGGTATCGAGAATATGATTTAGCACACTTAAAACTCATTTTTGAGTTTTCTATTTATAATGTCTGGAAGTCGGTTCAATACGGCGTATCCAATGGGTTGGATACGGCGTATTGGGGATTTCTTGGAGTAGGGACCACGTTTGATATCTTCCAAAATATTATATTGATTCTATATCTTGAATACGGCGTATTGAGTCCTCTGGATACGGCGTATTGATCTTTAATCTTATGTTTTCTTTGGTGAGTGCAGGCACGGATACGCTGTATCTTCTTGATGGATACGGCGTATTGGTCTTTAAAATAGTAATCTTAAAATTATCTTCATTTAAGCTCCAGAATGCGCGCCTTTTGCTATGTTTCACCAATTACTCCATAATTACTGCAATTCTTAAATATAAACGATTAAGTAACAATTCTTTGCAATAACTATACAAAATGGGTTAATAACGTGGGATAAACGATGCTATAAAATAGACATTATTTGATGTCATCAGCTGCCAGTTTATACTTAGTGCTGCTAGTATGATTAATACTGCTAGTATATTTTTAATACTGCCAGTATTAAATTTAAGCAGTTACTACTGTTCGATTAAAAGTAGTTACTATTGCTTGGGCTTAAAAGATATTACTGCTAGTTGTATTCCATATTGGATAACACACACATGATTAGATCTTGGTTGGAACAGGATTTTAAATGTTATATGGCTAGTTTTGGAATTTATTGCAAGAATTGGTTACGGAGATGATTGTTTATTGCTTATTTAAAGTTGAAGTGGAAGTACTTGGGTACGTGTTCTTATCATATCTTAAATGGCTTACAATGTTTGAAGATAACTTGTTCGTCCTTAGAAACGATGTGATGAAGACATGACAAATCTAGCAAAAGTGTGATTTTTCTTATGGTGCTCAAAGCTCACATTTGCTATCACTTTGGTTATGTGTCTCATAGAAGATGAGGATTTTTGTCAAGAGATTGCGGTCTACTTATATTTCACAGATTTATTTATAAGTTTAACGTCACGTGGATAGTACAAGACATAAGACATAAGTTTGGGTTATTCTAGATCTACATCAAGTTCGTCAGACTTAGTTTTCTTCATCAATGATCATTACATAGAGCCTACAAAATTTAAAGATTCAAGAGATGGTTAACATATTTTTCAGGGGAAGCTTATTGTTAACATGTTTAACCATCTACATGCACCACTTGAGGGGAAGTGTTTCGTTACTACTGCTGATCGTTATTACTACTGCTAGTTTATATTTCTACTGCTCAGATTCATTTTTCTTATTATGCATAATGGTGGGAAATTTAAGTATTGGAAGGTTGGATTAGTAGTTGTGGTATATGATTTGTAGTGGTTATGATCTAAGTTGCCTATCTATAGAAGACCCGTATTAGATGATCACAAAAAGGGGAAGAAGACTATAGAGATATGATTTGCAGCTTATTTTGTGTGGTGGCATGTTCAAGGAAGTCTTAAGTCAAGGGGAAGCATTGAAGATTGTTTCATTCATGGAGATAGTTTTGTAATATCAAATAGGGGAATATTGTTGGGTTTATTGATTTGATGATTACAAAACTGCAAGTGCTTAAATGAAGACGAATGAAACAACAAGGACTAATCTGACACTTTGGTATTCTACATATGGAAGAATTAAAAGCTGGAAGATTTCCTAAAGATAAGCTTTGAAAAGTCAAATGTTTAGCTTCCTTAATACTCTAGGTTTTCCTGTAAACCCTCTATATAAAGGGTATTAGACGTGTGGTTTAGACATTAGTTCCAATGAGAGTCGTCTAGTAAAAAAGTGTATGTGTACACAGTAGTAGTTTTAGTTATATAGTTTATAGTTAGATAGTG
Organism: Tanacetum coccineum; assembly: GCA_026074375.1. Lineage (NCBI taxonomy): Eukaryota > Viridiplantae > Streptophyta > Magnoliopsida > Asterales > Asteraceae > Tanacetum > Tanacetum coccineum. The sequence goes on along the minus strand of BQNB010085502.1, from coordinate 23,146 downwards.
TAGCCTCAAGAATTATTTAGGGCTGTGATGAATAAAGAAAACCTTGAAAGTAACTTTGATTCTAAGTTTATTATTCCGCTGTGCATTTTATATCATTGCTACTTTGTAATCTTAGATAATATCTAACCCATCTCGAGTTATAAACGATCTAAGGAGTTCTAACAGACTTCACAGTAATTCTTCCTCCTTTTGTTCCTCCCCTAAAGGTAACATATCCTCCATCAAATTCTTTGAAGTCTAAGAGATAGGACATGTTGCCTGTCATATGCCTTGAGCATCCACTGTCAACATAGCCTTGATCTTCTTTTTGTGGATGACCCTGCACATAAAAATAATGAAATTAGTTTTCTTTGGGGACCCAAGCCATCACTGACTTGGATCTGCCTCGTGCATCAACATAATTATGTCTCATGAAAGCAATTGATGCATTGTTAAGTTTGGTAGGTCTCTAAACCCAACATGCTGAGGCCTTAATAGCATTAACCTGATTTTCCTTGACAGCATTAACTACTGCTATATTTGGCCTAGCAGTATTAACTGCTTTTGGCCTAGCAGTATAAAATTTTCCCTTAGCAGTATTAACTTTTTGACTAAAATTTTTGTTAGTTAATGTTGTTCTCATTTGATAGGGCCTCTTTACACTTGATTGTGCTGATTTAGAAAAATGTGACATTGGTCTAGCACTATAAACTATAGTTTTGGGATGAGCAGTATTAACTGACCTAGCAATATTAAGTGTTCTTAGGCCAGTTTTCATTAAAACTTCTCTTGGAACCATATTTCTATGAGCATTGAGGTAAGCCTTTTTAGAAGAATAATTGTAATTCACCCTTGTATAATTACTCCCAGATACCACCCTTTCCCTTTGATGGTAATTGCAGTTAGCCTGCACATGGTCAAAACTTCCACAGACAAAACAAGCTTTATTATACATCACAAAATCACTTCCTAGTTGTTGGTACTTTTGATTATTCCAGTTTCTTTGATTTCCCCTATGATTTTGTGACCTGTATATTTTAGCATACTTAACTGGTTTCCTAACTGATTTTTCTTGTTGTTGAGGTCTAAGAAATTCTATCTTAGAAATAGTTGGAAAAACAGTTTTCTTCTTTAACTTATCATCTAACACCAGCTCCTCAACCAATGGGGCATCAATAAATTTCATAATCTCATTAGAGATGTCTTCACTAACACTCTTACTATTCTTATATCCATAGCCTTCAAACTCAGGCTATTAGAACTCCTCTAGACCAGAGTTGGACAAATCAAGTGTTGGAGGTGAAAATGACCCTGAAGGAGGAGGTGGAACAACATTATAGCTTACAAATCCCACACCCTTTCTACTTTTATCAGGTATTTGACTCCCTATTAATTTGTCTAGACTCTTAGAAGGATTATTAAAATTTACAATTTTAAGCTGATTGCTTTCTTTTTCTTGCTTAAGTTTTTCTAACTTACTTTTAAGCACACTAATTTTTGAGTCTTTATATGAGATATCTCTTTTTAAAATAGCAATTTGCTCACATAAAATAACCTCATTCTTTTTGTAAAAGACAAGTTACTTTCTACAGATGTTAACCCTCTTTTATAAGTAGCTAGATTAAACTCAGATTTGTTAAACTCTATTCTTAATTCATCAAGTTGAGTTTTAAGAGTTTTAAAGCTTTTTAGACAGGTTTTTGTATAAGTTTTATCATTATGTACCTCAAAGTCTGAAAAAGCTATAAGAGCCATGTATGTAGGGACTTCCTTATCTGCCATAAAGCTCTAATCAAAACTAGCTGCATCAATAGCCAACATGGCTTTGGAAGAAATTTCTTCCACATTTATAGTCCTTCTAGAACTGTCTTGATTCCTGCTCATGTTATCTTGATTCCTAGGTCCTCTGCACTCCCTTACAAAGTGTCCCAACTTGTGACAGTTGAAACATTCTACCTTGGACTTGTCATATCCAGCTGTGTCACTCTCATTGATAGTGATCTTTCTACCCATTTTCTGGAAAAACCTTCTTATCCTCATACTCAGCAATGCTAACTACCACTTCAAATCCATCTCTTCTAAGTCATCTTCATGGATTTGTTCAAGGTCCTCATGTACACGATGAGACCCATTTAGTTGATTGGCTAAAAATGCATAAACAGTGGCATCACTTAAGTTAGCAGTACTAACTTGAGTACTAGCAGTGCTAACTTGAGTGCTAGCAGTGCTATCTTGAATGTTATCAGTACTAACTCCATAAGCAGTATTAACTTCATTAGTACTGCTAGGAGATGATACAAAGGCCATGTTCTGAGAACTTGAGCTTGAGCTTGAGTTTGTAGTTACTTTAACCTCTTGTTTAACAATCTTGAAATTGTTGTAGAGATCATCAAAGTTCATTGTGTCTAGATCAGGTTTATTCCTCCAGACCACAACATAAGTATTCTACTCAGAAGGCAGACTTCTCAAAAATTTCAAATTGAGATCTTCTTGTGAAATATTTTCACCCAAGATAGCCAGCTGACTTACAATCTTCTGAAGCCTGTTAAAAATAAATTCAAGAGACTCTGTGCTTGGAGCACTAAAGTTCTCATACATTTGCTTCAGAAGAGTCTTCTAAGTTTTCTTTGTGGCATCATTACCACTAAATCTTATTTGTATAGCAGCAAACAAATTCTTGGCAAACTTGTACTGATTAAATATCAGTAGATGTTCATTTGGAAGTGCCATCAGTAACATGCTTCTTACCTTTACATCATTCTTCTTTTGAGTCTTTTCATCAATAGTTACAGGACCTGTTACTAGTGTAGTTGAGGTACCTTCAGCATTTGTTGTTGTTTGAGCTGCTGGTTTGAATGAGTTTCCATTCTCTATGACATCCCATAGAGCATAGTCTTGTACTTGAAAGTATTGCTCAATTCTTAGCTTCTACATATCATATTCACCCTGTTTGAGAAGGGGCAACTTTGCATTAGTATTGGTTTGGGCATTTTCTAGATCCATCTCTTCCTTGTAAGTAAAGAAATCTTCTTATTAGTTTCTTCTAGATCAAAGTTTCAGAACACAAGCTTTGATACCACTTGTTGATCCCAATCAAGATCTATTCCTTAGCTTGTAAAGATTAAGTTACTTTGGATAAATCCAAAACAACTATAGTAGAAACTTTGTGAATATTAAAGAGTATGCGAAATCTACTCTTTAATACTTAGAAGAACTATGAATGTAACAGTAAATATGATTGAACAAAGATGTAACAAAAAGCTTCAATATTATTAAGATCAATAATACGAGTACTTTTAAGAACAATGATATAACTAAAATGCTCTAATATTACTATTATGAATAATACGAGTACTTTGTGTAGTACTAGGGTTTTTAACCTTGAAGCTATGCATGCAATTCTATATATTCACATCATAACCTAGGACCTCCTTTTATACATGAAGGAGTCATTTACAAGATAACTACAAATCTTCTATAATTCTAATCTTATATACATATCTTTTTAACAAAATAGAATATACACTGAATAAGTCAATACACATCACTTTACATATCTTTATCCCTTTAGCAGTCTTAAGTCTTCATGCAACAGTGTTAATTCCTTCAGCAGTGTTAAGTTAGTACTGGCAGTACTAACTTTCTTCTAGCAGCACTAACTAGTTAGTACTGGTAGTTGTAATCTTGAGCAATACAAAGTCTTTGGCTTGACAGTACTAAGTGTAAAGACCTTTAATTCCCAACAACATTCCATGTTGTTCACAAAATTTCCCAAATTTCATTTTATTAAATTCACTACAATGATTTGTTACAATTGAAACAATAGAATAATCATGTAGGTTTTCAAGTCTTTTACACAAAATTTTAAACTTCTCTAAGACATCATCCTTAGACTCTGCAAACACAACCCAAGTGTAGTTTGAGTAGTCATCGACAATCATTAAAGCGTAGAAGTTGCCTCCGTAACTTTGAATTAGAGATGGACCAAACAAGTCTAAGTGTAACAACTCTAAAACCCTACTAGTTGAAACTTCATTCCTAGTCTAATTATTTGCATTACCGTTGTATCACCTGTACCACATTTACACAGCATATGGCAACCTAACATCTATACCAAAAGCGAAAAGTTATTCCACCACGATAACGAGATAATTTGTTGTTTGGAGTTATCTCCCAATTTGCATGTATATAGACCATTTATCCTATGTCCTTTAGCTAGCGTTTTACCATTTTTATTAATGGTACAATCTACTTTAGTAAAGCTAAATACATAATCATCATCACATATTTGACCTACGCTAATCAAATTAAAAGCTAAACCACTAACATGCTCAATATTGGTAATTATAATTGAGTCATGAGTGATATTACCTCCACCGACGTCCTTGCCCTTTAGGTTGCTCCCAAATACGACATGTCCACCATCATATGCCTTGTACGAAGTAAACAATCTTCTATTCCCGGTTATGTGCTTAGTGCAACCACTATCTACTCCACAATCCAATCGTCAAGTAACTAGATCACATTTGTTGAGTTCTAAAGCCCAAGTTTTTGGCTTATTTTAAGAGCTTATAAGCTCTTGTATAAGCCCTCAAAGTTTCAGCCCTTGAAGAGCTTATTTGATGGCTTATTTTTAAGCCCAAACATGCCTCTTGGCTGTTTTAGCATTCCCTTAGGCTGAGGGATTGCTTATTTTTGACTTTGGCTTATTGAGCTTATTCCATAAGCTCAAATTGTTTCCTAGAAGCTTTTCAGGTTAAGTTAATAGTTTAGTTTGCTTATTTCCTTTTTCTAGCTTATTTGTCCTAGCTTTAAGCATTTTTAGCCTCCTTTTAAGTTTTCCTGTTATAATAAGCTTCCCACAGCTTATTTAGTGTAGCTTTTCCTGTCCTTTTTAGCTTATTTAAGTTAGTATAGACCTCTCAGCTTATTTTAGTTTATGTCTTAGTTTAATTTGACCCTAAGTCCAAAAGACTTAGCTTTTTTTAGCTTATAAGCATTTTTAGCACTTCTGTCAACTTTGAGCTTATTTTTAAGCTTATTCTTTGCTTTTCAGCAAAAGCTCTAGTTGACAAAGTTGTTAAGCCCCACGAGCTTAACAACTTTGCTTCTTTGAGTTTTCAAAAAAAAAAAAGGGGAAGACACTTGGTCCGGGTGAGCAAGACTCGAACCCTGGACCAAGCGATACATCCCCTTTGAAAGGGGTGAATTGGGGGTAAGGCGAGAGAGCGCGGAGCCGAGAGAGTCGGAGAGTAATGAAAATTTTGAAATAAAATTCTTAAAACTGCGACCTTCTGGGTCTTTTTAGTTAATGAATCTAGGGGATTTAAAATTATAATAGTTTTGATTTTTAGCATAATAAGATGAAAAAGCTTATTTCGGGGTTATTTCCATAGCTTATTTTTGTTCTTATTTTTCGTAATGTACTTTATAGTGTCCTAGCATTTTCTATTTTTTCAGAATTTTTCGGAAACATTTAGTATTTTTATAATTTAATTTAGTTAAAAGTTTATTTAATTCCTTTAAAAAATATAAAAATTATCAAAAAAAATATTTTTGAGCTTTTTAGAAAATTTTTCTTTATATACCAAGCTAGTTTGTAGAAAAATATAAAATTTTCGTAGGGTCATATTTACCTTTTACTGTCTTTACAGGGCAGTTCCGGGTACGGGATTTTGTTTGACTCGTTTTTGGGTCAAACGAACTCCGTTTTCGGTCTAATCTTTGAGGTTTCGTTATGTGTGGTCCGCTAGAGTAGTTTAGAAGCAAAAATTTCTTTATGTACCTTATTTTTAAAGATTTTTAGGTTTTCCCCCTTAGTTCGGGATTCAGGGTCTCGTTTCTAGTTAATTTCGAGTATTTCTAGGTGTTTTCTTAAACGTTTTAGTCCGTTATTATCATAATTGACTTTTTCAACTCCAAACCAATTCCCTTCCTTCAAACTCAAATCTTCGATCGTACCGATTTACCATTCCAGCCTGTTGGGGATAAACGACCCGGGAAAGCTCTATACTACTTCTCGGTTTTACTGATTGTGTTGATTTTTACACTTAGATATATATTTTATATTTTAATATATATTATATATATATTTAGTGTAAACTCAGCCAGTCAATTTTTGGCGCCGCTGCCGGGGAGGCTGTGCAACCGTTTATCGTTGTGAATCCACGACTCCGATACTAGTTGTGAATCTTGTGAAGCCGTTTATCGTTGTGAATCTTGTGAAGCCGCTATCAATAGTTTCTTCTTTTGAGATTGAGAACTTCTCTTATTCTTGAGTTAGAAGATTAATCTTAAAATTATTGACTTGTGAATTGCCTTGGTGAGTGATGATTAGTGTATGCCAAACCTTCTTGGCGGTTTTACACATGAAGACTCTTTCATACTCTTTTCAGGGTAGAGCATTGTGAAGAGTTATCTTGGCTTCGTTGTTCTTGCAAAGTTTCTTCTTTTGATCATCTTTAAGAAGTTCATACGGCATTTCCTTCATTAGCTTGGTTTCTGAGTCTTTAACTTTATAGTAGAAATCGCCGTTTGAATGACTTGCCACAAGTCAATGTCTTTGGACTTTACGTAAGTCTCAAAGCGGGCTTTCCAAAAGCAAAACCCATTGGGTTCTAGGAAAGGTGTTCTTTGCATAGAAGACCCATCGACATAGTTCTCTTGAGCCATGGATCTTTACTCAATTTTTTTCAAAAAATCAAAGTTAGGATTTCAAATTTTTGACAAAAAAGTTTTCAACTTAAAACGACTTCTGGGGAAGGTTTTAACGCTTAAAAACTTGAGTAAACCGCTCTGATACCAATTGTAGAACCGTAAAGGGGGTGTATATGGTTTTTCATTGACTTCTTCGAAGTTTAAAAAACTTCAAGTCTCGAAAGAGCCGAGTGGTGTATTAATCTACTTTGCAATGAGAACAATAAGTAGATAGAAAGAAAAAGAGAAAAGAATAGATACCATGATATATACTGGTTCGGGAAGGGGGGTCTTGTCCTTCCGTACGTCTAGTTGTGAATCCACGACTCCGATACTACACTAGTATAATCCTTATGGTGGACTACAAACCGTATTACAATTTAACTCCACTGACTTTCAACAAAGCTCGACGCTCACAAAGAAGAGTTACTACCTATGGTATTACGCCATCAGAATCCACCTGTAAGAACCTGTGATTCGACTTAACCTATAAACTCTACAAGCCTAACACTTGGAAGCTTTCCAAAACCTCAACAAGATCCTCAATGATCTAGGCTTGATCCCACGCATACAAGACTTCCCTTACAACTCGATTGAATAAAATATAGATGGATGAACCAAGTCCTAACCTAACCTAGAGACTTAATTTTAAAGAAAGGGTATGAGAAAGAAGACCCTCGACAAAACAAACAAGTATGAATTAGGTACTTGTGTGGCTCTTTTGCGGAGATGTGTGTTCTTCAATGGATGATAGAAGAGGAGATTAAGAAGACAAAGGTGTTAGACATAGAGGATTAGAGGAGAGAAAAGAGAGAGAAAATGTTTGCAAAAGATGAGGAATACAAAGGATAAGGGTGGGTATTTATAGGCCAAGGATCCCAAAAATGTAAAAAAAAAATCGAGTCTGTCGCGATGCCCACGCGTCAGCGCGTATCCAGCGCGCCAGTTTCCCAACTTTGTTTTTCTTCGAGATCTTGGCGTTTTAAATACCCGCACTTGTTAAACCCCCAATTATACTTCACGCTATGACCTTTCAATCATTCTTACACTCAAGGTCAACCAACTCAAATAGCCATTTAAAAAATGTTTGTGAAGTATTTAAAAGCATTTTGCTTATCCGATATTGTAAAGAGACAAAAGAATTATTGAAAAAGGGCCTTTTAGGTATTCCTCAAAGTGTAACTAGTTTAGTTAGAATCCAACTAAAGATTTGAAATAGCTAGTTATAGTACAAGAGAATATTCTTAGAATATTCTTTGCTTGAGGAGAAAGGGGAGAAGAATTTGAAATTTGAATTTCAAATTGAATTAGCTACATGTTGGATAAGAGAGAATAGGTTGTGAATGAGTTGGCATGATGTGATAGAAGAGAGCCTATTGATCTTGGTTTGAAATGGATGGTGAGGATGTGAAGAAGAGAGGTAAGTTAGATTGGTGAATTGGCAAGATCAATGGTAGAAAGAGAGGTGTGTTTGTTGTGTGAGTGAGAAATGTATGTTTGTGAGAGGAAGTGTGTTTGTTTGAAATGAGAGTTCAATCCAAGGGTTGAGAAGAGAATGAAGTATATTGGATTGATGAGGTGGCTTGATCAAGGGTAGAAGACAAAGTGTGTTTGTTGTGTTTGTTTGAAATCAATCCAAGGGTGGTGAATAGAATGTGGGAACTTGGATTGATGAGATGGCTTGATCAAGGGTAAAGATGAAGGAGTGTGTGTGTGAAATTTGAATGTTATGTAAAAGAAGGTGAATAGTGAATAAGTGATGGAGAATGTTTTGATAACATGTGAAGGATATATTATTTGGAATGTAAAGATGTGGAGGATCCTTGGTTAGGAATGAAAGGAACATAAGGTACAACAAGTACAAGGATAGTACATTGTGTAAGGGAATGTGAGTTGGCATATTGAGGATGAGATTTGGGGATTATTTGGTGAAGGCTTATGTGAGTGAAGGTTTGAAGATGAAGATGAAGAAGATGAAGATAAGGATGAAATCAAAGATTTGTGTTTATAATCACATTACCAATAAGATAGAAAAGAGTGGGCATTTGTGATTATGTGATTGTTTAGGATGAAGGTGTTTGGAGTGTGTGTGGAAGAGAAGAAATCATTTGTTAGGTAAGAAGGATGAACAAATGATTAGGAGGAATGAGTTGTGTAAAAGAAGTGTGGACTTGTACATGTGAGGAATACATGTGAGTTTGTAAAACATTTATAGGTTAGGAGATGAGAAAACTCAAAGTGTAATTAATCTCCAAATACCACAAACTCATTTAGTCATTTAGACTTTAATCCATAATAATCAACAATGGATTTGATCACTAATCATCTTGATGCAAAGAAGCTAAGTGCTTTGCATCTTTAGTAAAGCATATCCCTTAACGGGAAAGGATGCGTTTACGCAAAATGACCTTTGACTTAGTTTGACCAATAAGGGAGTAAAACCTGTTACGTGATTAGGAACAGCGTAAATCCGGATTAAGGTCAAATGAATACTTTCATTTGTTGGTATGTTGAAAATATGATCATACTAGGTTTAGAAAGAAGTTTCGGCCTTGGCTAGAGGCGTTTGATAAAAGATTTGAGTTGGCGTTTTGTAGAAAAACGAGAGGATTTGTTTTTGCTCCTCTCAAAGTCTAAACCTCATTTGGAGTGTTCCCAAATGCTCAAATATCATGTACATACCTTTATTGAAGTTTTCACATGTGTCGGGTAAGAGGAAAGCCGACAAAAGTAAATCCGTAAAAATGGAGTTCGCCTATGGCGCGCTGCTCACGCGCTGAAGCGCGACCAGCGCGCCGGACAAGAAATCCGATTTTACGAATTTAGGCTATCGTTTGTTATTTTACGTTTTGCGAACGTTTATTTGTCATCATTAAAATAAAAAGGAGATCCTAGTCAATGTTGCACCAACAAAGAGAGTGTGTGTAAACCACAAGGACGAAACGTGAATTTTACTCAATATTATATGTGTCTTGTAGGGTTAATCGTTGAGTCGAACCAGGTTCATAATATTAAATAAAAGGTAGTTATATAAAAGCATACTTTACGTACACTATAAGAACGTGTTACAACATCAAGTGCAATGACTTGAGCCAAAACCTAAAAAGTATGTCACGTCATGTCATCTTAGCAAATACTCATTTCACTTCTTTTATCACTCACATAGCCAAAAACCTGTCTATCGAAATTCAAGCCAAATCACCCTTTTTTAGACCCGCCATACACAAACAAAACACAAAAACTCAAATAAATAATTAAACTCAAATAAATAATTAAAAAACAAACAAATACATTGGTTCAAGCCAATTCCTTAACGGATGAAATGGCATGAGTGGGAGGGAGAGGGGTATCGTGGCTTGGCTTTGGCTCAATCCTTGCCACGTGAGACTGGAGTTGATAAAATGCCACCATACCTAATGCTTTTAGATAAAGCAATACAATATTAAAATTTATCAAGTGACATTTCTATGTAGGGATGACATCGATTCCAAGCCGACCGAACTGACCAAAATCAAACTGAATTAAAACCGATCTTGTGGAAGACATGAACCGAGATCCAAATTGAAGTAACTTAGTTCCATTTGGTTTTTGTGTCAGTCGGTATATCAACTTCGGTTTATATCTGTTGTTTCTGAGTTTTGGCTCGAACTGAGCCGAATCGAAACCAAAAATTATAAATATATAGAACCAAAAACCGAACTGGATACGCTTGGATTGGTACGGCTCGTTTATTTGATACGGTTCGATTTTCGATCTGTTTTCCTTGGCCTATGTCTATGTGCATGCATATAAGAAACTCATTTGGCCGGTGCTCCCTTGCACACGAATACTCTTAGACAAAGTAGTATTAAATTTATCAAGTGACATGTCTATGCGCATACGTAGAAGAAACTCATTTGGCCGGTGCTCCCTTGTACAATAATAACTTTTGATAACATCGAATGATCATTGGAATCATGAACGTGTCATGTTACACCTACGAGCTAACACTAGTAGCCATCGATTATTTTATCGAGACGTACGTGACTCTATTCGAAGAATCTATTTGAAAAAAGTTACATCACTAATAAATTAAGTATAAGACTGATCAACCTAAACCCTTTTGTTTAATCCTAACTTCATACTCATTTAGAGGAGTGGTTTCTAAATTTCAAATGAGTTGTTTTTATGACTTGGAGAGTACTAAAAATTGTTGAATGTATTTGTAATCAATCCTATGACTCACTTGTAATATTATGCAGCTTTAAGTGTAACAATTTCTAAGTATGTATATTTGAGGATTGAAAAATAGCTTAATTGAAACTAGGGGCGGGGAAAAAAAAAAATAAGCATTTAATAATTCTTGATCTCATGTGAAAGAATCATTGATTTTGTCTTCTTCTGTTAATCTTTTATTGTCATAAATGTTTTGATTAGCTAAGGTTTGGGTAGAGATGCTTCTATGTGTTTACCAGATAGAAAACTAATCACGGGCCACCTACAAGGACATCTGGACATGAATGTGTTTGCTACAAGAATATAATTTGTTTTAGGAGTGCATTATTTTTTTGTTAATACTTTATAATATACACTTGTATAACCAAACAATTAAAATATTACATTGTAAAAAAAAACACACACACAAAATGATGAACAGTAAAACGTGAGAGAGTGAATAATAAAATAAACAGTGCAATTATAAAAACAATATTTAAAGTTATCGGTTTATTGCAAAGTTAAGCAAGAGGACAAAATAATACGTAAATTGTCTTTAAGGTGATCAAGTTACGAGAATAGTCCATGAGATTATCCGTTTGTTGCAAAGTTAGTCCTTAACGTATAACATCGCGCTCCGCAGCGAAACGCGAGTGTAAAACTTGGTTGTAAACATTTAGAAAAAGGCAAATGAGTCTCTAGCGTCTTCTATCTACCGATTTGTGACAAAAATGCAATAGATAAATCACGTAACATAATGGTTTAAAAAAGACGAGAACAATATAAACCAATGACATTTGTTTTATGTTACATGTCTCTTATCATTTGATTAACATTGTTGGTCTTGCAAAAAAAATACTACTGTTTGCAGGGACGTCTCATGAATTTCGGTGGTCCCATGCCATCATCACAAAGAGGCCTTTGAACACACACAAAAATAAATACGCATCGGTAATGCATGAATTAATTTAACTCTAGCATCATATTCATATACTCTAGCCGCTAGTTCTATAAAACTCATGATCATGGGGTCGATTTCGTTGTCGAACATACAGCCAATTTAAACAAGATATTTCAATCTTTTCTATGCTAACATAAAACACGAAATATACAATACCAATCACACTTATGTTTATAAACATATAGGTAAACACACACAAAACCCTAGATCCATGAGGTCCTCATCCTCTCCATCTTCAAGATCCAAGATCCACTCATCTAATCGATTTGCCTAACCTGTTTGATTTCCATTCATCGAATAACGTTTGATTTGTGTAGATCGATAATAGCTTTCTCTAATCTCTCTTGTTAGATTCGACGTGATTTTTAGAATTAGGGTTTCGATTTCTAATCGATTTCTTGGTTCTAAGTAATTACTATTCATCTGATTTAGTGAGATCTAGGGTTTGTTATTCATTGTTATCTGCTAAATCCCTCTTTATTCGATTCGACGATAATCATTAGGTGTTAGATCTCCTCCCTTTCAATCCCCTTTACGCTTACTTTCTAACTACGAGCTTTGCTATACTAAACAATACACTGGGGTGACCGAGTCTTTTTCATAATCCTAACAGGAACCCTCTCCAAGAAGGGTACCCGTCATCCTAATACTCCGGTAGATGGAATTAGGGTCCCACGGATGGAGCCAAATTGTTGAAGTTAATCTCTGTATCCCTTAGACTTGTAACCTCAAGATCCTTTAGGTTCCTGTAGGGTATGAAACAGACGCGTTAGCCTCGTCCTGGGTGTGACCCAAGATCAAGCTCCTACGTGAGGATAAGTATAGGAATATACCGAGAGGCTTAAGTAAGTAAATGTAGGTGAGAATGCAGTAAATGCTACGTATGTGAGAATAAATGGGGGGTGTTTATTCCCGCAGATGTGTAGTGTTAAGGTATTGTCCTTGCACTATTCTGGCACTGTAGAGTATGGTGAGCCGATCTACCCCAGAGGTAGATGTCAGATGTCAGAAGTACTTTGGAGACATATCCCCGTCAGATCCGGGCTAAGCGGCGGTTGCCGAACCCTTCTTGTTATCTTCTGGCTGGTCTTCCGGATACTGTTTCGGATGTCCTTTCGGGTTGTCCTTCGATACCCTTCTGGGTACCTACGTCGTCACTCTTCATCTGAACCATCAGTTTTTCTACATGTCAGAATATAGAAAAATATGATTGTCTTAATTCAAGAGATCTCTCTAAGACCTTGCTGGGTAGGGTTAAAGAGTTTGCATCTTTGTCGAATCTTAAGGTAGTCCTAAAGAATGAAGGTTTTGACGAGATCAAACTTCAATATATGGGAGAACTATGGGTTTTGTTGGAATTTCCTTCGTCTAAAATTAAGGAATTATTTCAGGAAAATAGGGGGGTTGGATCGTGGTTCTCGGTTTTAAAACAAACTTCTACCGAATTCGTTCCTGAAGGTAGAATTTTATGGGTTGAGATCGAAGGAGTCCCATTTAAACTTTGGTCTAAAAATACCTTTAAAAAGATTGCTAGTAAGTGGGGAGAGATTCTTGACACCGAAGATCAGGAAGAAGATGGTTTTTATACGAAAAGATTATGCATCTATTCAAAACTTGGAAATAATATTTATGAGAACTTTAAAGTTATCTTCCGAGGTAAGGTTTTTGTATTACGCGCTAAAGAAATCCCTGGATGGGTTCCTGAATTCGCTGATGAATTTGATGATGATGATGAATCTGAAGAAGGGTCTAAAGGAGACACTGCAAATAGCCATGGTGCGTTCAACTTTGATGATGCTGACGATGTGGATAAAGTTCCAGAGACTGAACTTGATGATCCTTTAGAACAAAACGAGAATCCATCAGAGATCTTTTGGAATTCTACTCTAGCCTCAACAATAAAATATGATAATGATGTATCATACCAGTATCTGATCATAGTATCAATTCCACCAGGTTTTACTCTAATGGGGTTTCATGCAAGAAGATATTGGGAGAATGGGAGAAGCGTTAATGATGTTACATCGCCTCGTATCGTGGAGAAAGAACAAAATGAACAGGAAAGGATAAATAATTACAACGGTTCTAAAGATGAGATGTCGGGCTCAGTGTGTTCTGGTATCTTTAAAAAACCAGTGGCTCCGCAATCAGGGGGTCTATCCTTTGTGTTCTGGAGGAACTTGTGAAGGTTGGACAAGCAATGGGATATAATATGAAAGGTTGTGTAAATAATATAAGTGAGATTATTGAATCTCAAGGAGTGTCGGGGGTTAATCGATGAATTGTCTTTCTTAAAAAGATTGGGTTAAAGAGTTGTGTTTAAAAAATAAAGTGAATTTTTTGGCTCTTCAGGAAACAAAAATGGAGAATATGAATCTGTGGTGTGTCAAGGCTTGTTGGGGAAATTATACTTTTGATTACGCTCATAGTGATTCTGTGGGCAATTCGGGGGGAATTCTTTGCATTTGGGATCCTAATTCTTTCCAAAAAGATAATGTTACTGTTTCGGATTTTTTTCATTATAATTCGGGGGTACTTGGTTTAAATCTGGTGTTAAATCTTGATGTGGCGGATTATGCTCCCACGACTAGAGAACATAAAAGATTTTATGGGAAATTTGGAGAATATTACTAATAGAAAGGGACGTGAGGTGGCAAATTATGGGCGATTCAATGAAGTGAGACGGAAAAACTGAAAGAATTTGGATCGGTTTTTAATGGTTCAAGGTGCTATATTGTTCAACACGTTAACTTGCAAAACGGTGCCTGAGGAGATCCCCGCAAGTAAGGTAGTTCTTGTTACATGGTGTTCACAAATCCGCTACTAAGATGAGAAAACTTGACAGAGTTTCTTAATTCTGAAATTTATTTAATTCAATATCCGGACATATGTGCTACGTCTTAGGATAGATCTTATCGGATCATCGCCCGCTTCATCTTACGTGAAATCCAATCATGACTACGCCCGATCCCGTTTAGTATTTCAACCATTGGACGAATTGGATGGTTTTAATAAGTTTGTCATTGACACATTGGAATGTCGCCCCTGTTTAAACAAAAGGCTATGAGGAACGTGATGCAAAAGTTTTAAATATTCTAAAGGTAAAATACGTGAGATGGACCTTAAAATCTATAAAAGCAAGAATGAGGATCTGGTATTCCTTAAGAAAGAGCTTACCAGAATAGATCTGATATTTGATAAGGGCCTAGCTTCTGATATCATGTATAATAGAAGAATGAAGGTTTTAAAAACCCATTCAATACCACTTGATAAAATTCATGTAATGGATTTTGGCTCAAAAGGCTAAGGTTAAATGGGCATAGGGGGTGGGGGGGGGGGGGGGGGGGGGGGGGGGGGGGGGGGGGGGGGGGGGGGGGGGGGGGGGGGGGGGGGGGGGGGGGGGGGGGGGGGGGGGGGGGGGGGGGGGGGGGGGGGGGGGGGGGGGGGGGGGGGGGGGGGGGGGGGGGGGGGGGGGGGGGGGGGGGGGGGGGTGGTGGGGGGGGGGGGGGGGGGGGGGGGGGGGGGGGGGGGGGGGGGGGGGGGGGGGGGGGGGGAAAAAAAAAGGGGGGGGGGGGGGTAGGGGGACGAGAATCTCGATTTTTTTCATGGGTCTTGAATAAAAAAAGAAGTCAATCTACATTCAGGTATTATGGTTGATGGTAATTGCAAGATAATCCGAAAGTTATCAAATCTGAATTTTTCTTCATTTCGGAAAGATTTGAAAAACCTTCTGGCTTAATCGAATTCTTATTGATATGAATTTTCCTAAACTATTTCTATACGATCAACAAACGAATAGAAGGTGCGGTGTCTAAAGAGGAAGTAAAGAAGCGTTGGGAATTGTGGTTCCGACAAATCTCGTGACCGGATGGATTTTCGTTTGGCTTATAGAAAATTTTGACATGAATTGAAAATGTGTGTAATGCGGCGTTAATTATTTCTTACCTTCGGTGACATCCCCAAGGGATGTAATGCTTGTTTCATAGCTTAATCCCGAAAGTTCATGACGCTAATTTGGTTAAAGACTTAGACCAATTAACTTATTGGAATCAATTACAAAATCATAGCTAAGATCATTGGCCAAACGTCTTGTGGTAGTTTTTTGGGTGATATTGTTAATGAAGTTCAATCCGCTTTTCTATCAGATAGACCAATCTTAAGATGGGCCATTCATTCTTAATGAGGTCATTCCAATGGTGTAAAGTCCAAGAAAAATCAATCCTTAATCTTCATAGATGATTTCGAAAAGGCTTATGATTCGATCTTTTGGGAATTCTAGGATGATGATCTAAAAAAGAACGGTTTTGGGCAATAATGTTCGCGATATGGATTCAAAGTGTATAAGTATCTCGAGGGGTTCCATCAATCATAAACGGTAGTCCTACGGAAGAAATCAATTCTTCAAAGGTGGCATAAGCAAGGAGACCCCTTTTATCTCCGTTCCATTTTATTTTAATTATGAGAGCCTACATTAATCATTTCAAAGTTTTGTGGACAGTCGGTTTTTTAAAGGAAATATCATCTAAGTCCTATAGGAGAATCACTTCTCGTATGTATCTAATGCGACGATGCGGTGTTTGTGGTTCCATGTGTGATGATAAGAATAATACTCTTGTTCATGTTATTTGGAAAGCTTCTTTCGAGCTTCGGGATTACTATCAATTTGTCTAAAAATCAAGATTATGGGAGTTAATGTGGAGAAGAAAGATCAAGTAGCGGCTTCAAAACTCGGTTGATCTAAATTCCTTAATACGCCGTTACTACTAAGGTACAAAAGAGTGGGAGGCAACATGACCAGTGAACAAGCTTGGACGGAACATTATTGATAAGGTGAAATCTCGCTTATCCAATTGGTAAATTTAAAGTCCCTTTCAATTGGAGGTACTTACTTTACATAAATCGTCATAGTTCGATACCGATATTCACATCTATCTTTAAAGTCCCTTTAAACGTGCATCGTCGCATGAATATATCCGATGCCAATTTTTTAAAGGACATGACTCAAAAAGTAACAAATCTTCTGGGTATAAATGGAACATTGTGTTGGCGGCCAAAGCAAAAGGTGGTCAGGAGTTTCAAGCCTTTTTGCACTTAACAGAGTCCTTTATTGATATGGTTCTGGAGATTTTAATCCCATAAAGATTCTTTATGGTCTAGAGTAATTAAGGCTAATTACGTGAGTTGATGGTGAGGTAAATAAAGTCTCTAATATGCTACCAGGTTCCTTCTGAATGGATATTATTAATGAAGTCAGAAGTTGAAAGATCAAGGTATTAACATTCTTGAAGTTATGTTATATTAAAGTGGGCAATGGCCGAAACTACGAAATCTGGGACGATATTTGGGATTGGCAGCAAGCCTTTGAAGCTCTTATTTTCCCTCGTATATTAAGCCTTGATAATATTAAAGATGCGTCAATCTGTATAAGCTTAATGGAGCCCAGCCTAGATAATAAACTTCCCGTCGCAGCATTAGAAGGAGAATCGAGAGACTCAGTTCAAGAAGCTTACGGACTTTGCTCATTCCGATCGTGCTTAATCCTGTCCTGATAGATGGTTCGGTCTATTCAGAGGGATCGGGGGAGTTTTCAGTGCTTCTATTCGGAGATTTATTGATGAACAACGTCCTCTTGACGTTGATTCTAAAACTCTTTTGGATTAAAAGTGTCCGATTAAGTGAATATTTCTAGCTTGGAAAAATCAAATTGGAACGCTTCTACGAGATTCAATAATTCGCGTAGAGGTATGAGATCGATTCTATCTTTGTCCCAATTTGTGATAGGGTGGGTTGAATCTACAGACATATATTTTTTAGTTTGTTGATTAGTACAAGACAAAATTGCGCGCATAAATTTTGTTCCTTGTGGGATATGAGAAAATATTCGACTAACTCCTTCCACTGAATGGATCAACTGAAGGCCTCATATACTCTTCATTCAAAAGTTAAGATGAGATCCAAGGTGTCTTTTGTTGTGGTTTGGTGGCTTGAGTGGTCATATCGAAACAAACATTTAATTCGAGGAGAAGAAACCATCAAAGGCGATATTTTTGATGAGGTTTGTTTCCTATCTTTTTATTGTGTAATCTAGATGAAAAGCATCGTTCAAGTTGGGATGATTGGCTTAAAAAACTTCTTTGATTTCTCTGTAAATTCTAGGCTTCTTTGCTAGTTTCTTAATAAAAAACCGCTGTTTCAAAAAAAATATAAATAAAATAATACAAGTGCATAAATCTTGTGGCCCTCGTCAAGCGATGGTCATGTGCAATGACACCTCCCGCACTTCCTTAAAGACGGCCCTGACTGTTTGTATAAGTTAGATTTCCTAATTTGTTAGACTCGGTACATCAATTGTGAGTGAAAGTGATGTGCACATTATAAACATGCATTACATATGTGATTTTATGTTCACTTTGCATAATAATACATACAATATATGATTTATATGCGTTTATAATTTGTATAGGTTTTATATTTCATTTATAATAGTGTGTACATCACTTATTAACGAGTACAAAACAAGTGTTCCTCTTTCTTTTTCAATCGTGAAAAGATATTTCGTGTTACAAAATTTCAACAAATGTTTAAACATACATTATTTGATGACGAGTCATACCTTATAATACGTCACATGTCACTATTATTTTAATAACACGTCACACGCTGAAAGTTTGTAACATTGGAACACTTTTTTTTCGTACTTTAAGTCTCTGAGACATGAAATAAAGTAATGTTATCTTAGACATAAAATCTTTTATCTTAATAGAAATTATTCCTAAATATTTAAGAGGAGAGTTATATTGGATACCAAAAAACGGTTAGGATACTAGGGACTCATCCACACATCCTCTAAAAAGAATCAATGGTTGTATTAAAGCATTTAATTATTTCACCTATTTTTTAAAATTTAAAAATCCATAAACTGTTAATCGTTAACAAAAAAAATATAACCATCAACGACGAGCATTTAATTATCGTTCTAATAGATATTCCACTTTGATATACTTTCGACAAAAAAAAATTTTACGTTTTTTTCACGTCTTTTTCATCTTTTTTCCACGTTTTTTTCAGATTTTTCACGTTTTTCACTTTTTTTTTACGTTTTTCACCTTTTTTTTTACGTTTTTCCGTGAAAAAGTTTTTTTTTCGTTTTTTCCGTTTTTCACGTTTTTTTCTCGTTTTTTTTCCCTTGTTGAAATTTTCATTAAAAATCATATATGATATAACACTAATATCATATATGACATAGCACTAATATCATATATGATATAACACTATCATATATGATTTAACACTAACATCATATATGATTTAACATTAAATCTAAATATCATATATGATTCTCACATTAGCATTTTCAAACGAGAAATATGACGAAAAAAATATGAAAAAACACGAAAAAAACGAAAAAAAATTTTTTTTGTCGAAAGTATATCAAAATGGAGAAAACGTGAAAAAAACGTGGAAAAAAAGTGAAAAAAACGTGAAAAAGGTGAAAAAATTTGAAAAAAACGTGACAAAAACTTGATTTTTTTTTTTGTCGAAAGTATATCAAAGTGGATATCTATAGAAAGATAATTAAATGCTCGTCGTGATGGTATATTTTTTTTCGCTTGACGATTAACGGTTTGAGAGATATTAAGATTTGAAAAAAAAGGTTAAAAATAATTTTGGGTTTAATCTTATCCATTAGATTAAGATGAAGATGAAGGGTGGAGATTGGTCCCCTAGTATCCACAAAAAACCTTGTATCCAAATGAACCTAAATCATATTTTAAACATACAATGTATTGCTATACAACTTTTAAGTGACGCGTCAAAACTAGTTTACTCATATTTCTAAAACGAGTTTTTTTTTCTCCATATTACTAATCCATAAAAACCGTTTAGAAAAAAACAAACTTTGTGACTTTGTGAAAGTAAATAAAATGGACCATAGTATGGACACATAAATATATGGTGCCCACTGCCCAATTAAACTATGTGGCCGTAGAAGAAACTTTGGTCCAGCCCATTAAATTGTACTTTACGATGTGCGACTTGCGATTGCGAATGATCATTTTTCATATCTAACTGACGGTGTATACGAATGATCGAAGTTTCATGTCAAGGGAAAAGTAAACGAAAAATATTTAGGTTGTGTTTGGCGAAACATAGCAGTAGCAGTAGCGGAAAGCAGTAGCAGTAAGCAGCAAGCAGTAGCAGTAAGCAGCAGCAGTTAGCAGTAGCTGTTTGTTAAATAAAAGTGTTTGGTAACGTAGTTGTAGCGGTAATTATAAATGTTAAATGACTAATAAAGACACATACACATTAACATAAAAATTATTTAAATAATTAAAGGGGGGCATATATGTCATTTGAGAGCCAAACGCTAGCGGCTAGATCTAAATGCTTCTTGATGAAGCGTTTTGGATAGGAGCGGTTTCACAAAATTCAACCGCTAGTTGCTCGTTGCCAAACAAGCATTATATTTAAACCGCTAGCCGCTTGTCGCTAGTTGCTCCAAAACGCTCTCAAACGCTTGATACCAAACATACCCTTAGTAAAATTTAGCTACTAGGTAGTATATACTACACGTAAAAATAGTGACAAAAATTGAACTTTCCATGATCGACTTGACATGTCATTTACCATAATACATTTGTCAAAAATACGACGGGTCAATTACTACGTAAATCTTTAATCCCATTCCGTTATGCTAGTAAGTGACATTAAACCCTTTAAACTTTTAAAGTTTGAATGGTTTGACAATTTATATAGAACGAAGCATGCAGACCCGTGCGTTACACACGGGTTGTATTTAATTGTTGATTGCGAATCCTCTGATCCAACACCCACTTTCGTCCTTCAAAATCCCATCGCAACAGTTTCATCCATGCTTCTCTTGGCTAACACCATTTGTGTCCGGCTTGCATGAACATGCATTTGTAGAAGTCATGAAAGTTTACTTACACATAGAAAAGGAAATGTACAATCATCTCCACTGGTCTTGAATAGGTCAAATGCACACATAATCTTCGTTTATATATAAAGACAAACACAATCAATAATAATACCTATTAGTACAAAATAAGTGTCGGGCTTAGAATATGGCTCAAATCCTTCGTCGGGGGCCTTCGAATGATTTGAGTATCAGATCTTGTACCAGAGCAAGAGAGGTGAGATGATTTCCTGCACAATCAAATGAAAACCGTTAGCCTTACCGTGGGGACGGACCCCACGATTAGACTCCGGTGTGAGAGTAAGTAAACATGTAGAGAGAGAAAGTGTATGTATGTAGAGTGAGAAAATCATACTATTCATTGTGTCAGAGGGTCCCCTTTTATAAGCGAGTGAAATATTAGGGTTTCCTAATATTTCGTTTGTTTCGTTAGTGGTCGGAGTGGGTCCCTTGTCGGGTAAGGTTCCGCAGTAATCGTGTGTACGGATGCGTGTGTTTTCCGCGGACGGAAGTAGCCTATAGTTAGGTCCGCGTCCATTTTACTGTGCCCGAGCCGTTACCAGTGCATGATTGGGCTTAATTTCGGCCCATTACTGCTAAGTTGGGCCCAGAAGCCCAAATGACAGTGTGACCCAAACCCGGAGGCTTGGTATACCTATTATACGTCATCAGACATCATACACTATATGAGGCCGAGAGCGTCGATCGAGGATCACATTCCTTTATGATGAGGCGTGCATATTCTTACATACGACTTGAGCCAATTTGCAGTCTCAAGTAACGATCAGTGCATGCAACAATTACATGTCCTAAGCCGACTCACTTAGTTTATTTCGCCCTAATAAGAAATATCAAACAGAAGTTTTGATTTTGAAACAGAAGTGTTGTATTTTCAATATCGTAAAATCATATATTATAAGATCACAAAGACTAGCTAGTATGATTGATGTTGAATGAATAAGAAAACATTTCATCTTCTTCCACATTTGGAATTCAACACGAATTTTAGACGTGGAATACGAATTGATACCCCCTTATGGCTCTTTATGTGCCAATCATGGAATAGAGTAAAGGACAGGTCAATAAACGAGTCAAAAGTAATACTACCTCCGTCCCAAAATTATTGTCCACTTTTGACTTTCTAAGTCTTTCTTTCTCAACTTTGACCTTAAATATTTCCAAGAAATGGTAGATAGCTTTTGGGATAACTTTTATATTTCGGCCGAGGTTCATCCCGATGCGTTGGGGCATGGTAAAACCATTACCCAGTTTCCAGTCAGTATGTGTGTGTAATCTTCCACCTCTTTATTTCTCTCTAATAATCTTTCACTTTCCTTATCTTTTTTCTATCTTTATTTTGCTTATTGGTATAACTTATTATTGTGAAATGGATTAAGCTTTTGGGATAACATTGCCTTTTGGCGCGGCCCGGGTGTCCCATTTTGAAGTTCTGACGCGTGTACTCGACCTTTCCCCCTCAGTGACCGTGTTCCGCGCTTTCTACACCCGTACGTATAGTGACAGGTTATTTTCCTTTGCTAAACGTTCTACTTCTGCTCCGTCTTGATTTCCAAAACCCCCTGATTCCATAAAAAATTGGGCGGGCCACTTTTTCTGGGTTGACTCTTGCGTATTTTCCATTTCCGTCCCTTTATATATGGGAGGTGTCCTAGAAAAGGTCCTGGCTCCCCATCTTACTGCTCGTCAAGAGCAAACCGTTAAACTTCTTGAAAGCCATAAAGCTCCTTTCCGTCGGTATCCGAAGTGCTTCTTATGCCTTGTGGGTTTGAGCCCGTATTATCCTTTTGACGGAAATTCTTATCCGGCTTTTGAGTATCCTAATGGATCGGGTGGGTGTTACTTCCTTTTAGTGGTGGTACTTTTACATTATGGAGCCTGATCATTTAATGTTTATTTTGCAAAGATGGGTTTGTTTGACTTTATCAAAACTGCTGACCCTCGGAAGGTCCAACCGGTGGAGGTTCAGAAAGGAGACGACCAGGTGACGTTGTTGGAGAGTACTCGGCATTGATTTATACCTTTGGTGATTCCCGCCATTAGGGGTAGTAGTTCTGCTGCGGCTGCGGAGGTCTCTACTCTGACTGAGGAAGTGCAGGAAGATGTTGCTCCGGAGGAGGCCTATCTAGAGTTGGCGGACCCGAATGAGGATACGATTATGATGGGGCAAAGTGAGGAGGAGGTTGTTACGGAGCAGCCCAAGAAGGTTAAAAAGAAAAGATTGCTGAAACAGGGCGATGTTCTCCCTGTTAAAAAGTTGAGGGTAGATCACCCTACCCTCATTTCTGGTACCGGTGGTAAAACTCTTGTCGGTGTGGAACAAATTAGGCTAGGAGGTTCTCGTTTTCCGGACCGTGAAC
>BQNB010085501.1:0-28459 GCA_026074375.1 Tanacetum coccineum | reverse complement strand
CATAAGGGTTAATACATGACACAAGACAAGAAGGTTTCTTTAAGTTCTGTGTCTTCTCTGCATCGCCCATGATCAACTCCCTCCTTCAGTGGGTTGTTACTCCTCTGTGCTCCCTTTAGATATCCTCTCCATTCATACACCATAGGTTCTCCATTCTGTTTGGGCTTCCTTACATCACGTCCTTCTTGGTTTTACATTTAAAGCTACTCTACTTAACATTAAAATACAAGAGGGAATAGACAATACATGTAAGCCTCCTGTAGTACCATAGAAGAGGGGGTGAATACGGTCTTTTTGACTTCTTTAAAGTTTATAAAACTTTAAGCATCATTCACCGAGTGATGTAATGATCTACTTGATGATGAAGACAATAAGTTGATGGAGAGAGAAACACCACGATATATATTGGTTCGAGATGGGGGGTTTATACCATCCGTACATATAGTAGCGAATCCATGACACTGATACTATTACTCTAGTATAATCCTTATGGTGGACTATAAACCATATTACAACTTCGCTCCACCGATATTCACTAAGATCGGCGCTCACTAAGAAGAACTACTCCCTACGGTATTTCACCCTCGAAATCCACCCCTAAGAACCCATGATTCAACTTAACCTCTAGGATCACTTAGATCAACTAGGACCATTAAGAACTTCCCCTTAGAAGCTAACCAAACTCCAACTAGATCCCTATTAATCTAGGCTTGATCACAAAGATACAAGATTTCCCTTACAACCAAATTGAATGAAAAGTTGATTGTTCAAATCAAGTCGTAACCTAAACTAGAGACTCGATTCTAAAAGAAAAGGTATGAGAAAGAAGACCCTCGACTTATAACACACAAGTGTGGATTAGGTACTTGTGTGTCTCTCTTGCAGAGATGTGTTATTTAATAGAATGATAGAAGAGAAGATTAAAAACACAAGAGGTGTTAGACTTAGAGGATAAGAGAAGAGAAAAGTGAGGAAGAAAGAATGGCAAGATGCGAGGAATACAAGAGCCAAGAGGGGGTATTTATAAGCTAAAAAATCAAACTTAGAAAATGTAATTTGCAAGTGGCGTGTTGGCCATGTGTCAGCGCGTGGCCAACGCGCTAGAAGACCGAATCTATTTTTTTGGGTTTTTTGGCATTTTAAATATACGCTCTTGTTAAACTCCCAATTGTACTTTACTCTTTGACCTTTACACTATTCTTATCAAGGTCAACCAACTCAAATAACCATTTGATAAAAACGTTTGAAGTAATTTAGAAGAAGATTTGGGGATGTTTGTCCAATATAAAAGAGATAGAGAAGAAGTATTAGACAAAAGGTGTGTTTGGGTATTCCTCACATGTAAATGGTTTAGTTGGAAACTAACCATGGTTAGGTTGATGAGTTGGCATAGTCAGGATAAAAAGGAATATGCCAAAAAAATATTCTCAACTTGGAGAGCAAATGTGAATGTTGGAGGGATAGTTTGAAATTCAAATTTAAACAATTAGACATGTGGGTTAAAGACGAGGATAAGATGAGTTGTCATGATGTGATGTTTTAGATCCTAAGGCTTGCAATTCAAATTTGAATTGTATTTCAACATGTGGGATAAGGATGAGGATGAGTTGGCAATGGGTTGGATTGATGTGATGGTTTAGAGCCTAATATCACATTTGAAATGAATGGTTGAGATAAGATAGTGAGATGGAAAAGTGTGTTAGGGAGGATTGATGAAGTGTATAGGAGAAGTTTGGTGATGTTGTGATATTTGAATTCAAGCTTAAGAGGTTAGGGTAAGCATGTAAAGAAAGTTTTGAGTGTGTGTATGTGTGTGTTTGTAACTTAAATTCATATGGAAGTGTATGTGAGTGAGATGAAGAAGAAGAATGAATAGAGAATATATGGTGAAGAATGTTTTGATGTGATGGAAAGGAACCTATGTTGGAATGTTGGGGGACAACAAGTACACAGGTACAATGGTGTAAGGGAATGTGAGTTGTCCCATGTGGGTATTGATTTCGTGATGTTAGGTATAGTATATATCTCTATAGTGCAAACTTTCACTAACCAAGATACCGTAAGTAATTAATCACTTAGGAAAGTAATTAATACACGGGTCGTAAATTCCTCGAAGAAGTCGTGAATTGAGATTTGGGAATAATTCGGATTCGAGTTAAGAATGATAAAGGATTTTTGAACTTTTGATTATACTACAAATATAATAGAACAATTATACTATAGAAACGATTAAAGAAACTAAAATCAATTAACTAGCACGAAAAATTAACAAATGTGAATTAAAAACGTGAGCTAAAACGAGAATTTAAAATCTAAAGCACTTCTAATAACAAATTTAATGCCTAAAAATCACAAATTTAAAAAGAAAATTTTAGGAAAAAGAATTAGAATTTTTAAACTATTTTTGAATTTTTTATGAATTTTTAGAGAAAAATGATTTAACAAAAATAAACTTTCTCTAAAAATTAACACTAAAATTTTACTTTTATTTTTCAAAAATACTAGATTTAAAAAGAAAATTATCTCAAAAAGAATTAAAAATTTTCAACTATTTTTCTATTTTCTATGATTTTTTAAAGAAAAAGAAATTACTTAAAACCTATTTAAATTTCTAGAAAATACAAATTAAACTGGAAAAATAAGGAAAAATGCTTTTTAACTACTTAAAAGGTGCAGAAATTTAATGGAACAAAAAGCCCTAATTTTTATAAACTAATTGAGTCCTAATTTTGTCAATTAAAAACCTAAACCTAATTTTATAAAACTAAAATTAAAAATATTAAAACTATTTTATTTATTCTAAAAAGACAGGGTAGAAAGTGTAATAAAGGAAAGTAAAGGGTAGGCGGGAAAACTGTTGGAAATTTACACTACAATGAAAACGTGTACCCCTTATCTATTACAAATATACAAAATAGACCCTACGACTTGGCTTATTTTTGGCTTATTAAAAAGTGAAAATAAGCAAAAACTTAAAACTACAAAGTTGAAGAAGAGCTTATAGACTGCAACTTTAATAAAGACACTTTTGACTTTTATCAACTCAATAAGCTAGAAAATAAGCATTTCAAAAACTGTTACAGAAACAAGGAGTTTACTAGATTTTTCAAACTTTAGCTTCAATCTAGCTTATTTCTACATGAAAGTGAAAAACAAAAGAAGCTATATGGAGCTTAAGATGTGTACTAAAGATATCTAGAGAGAAATAAGCTAAGTATTAACAAGAATAACAAGAAAAGTGATCTTAAAAGGTGCAAGGTTCAGGCTTAAACTGAATATAAGCTTTTTCTTATAAGCTAAAAAGCTTATTCCTAAACCTTGGAAGATGAAATTTTGAATTTAAGCTATGCTATGGATTTAACTCTAACCTAGATAAAAGGTTTTTCAAAATTACAACTAGAAATGAAAATTCAAAAAGAATATAAGCTCACAAGAGAATAAGCTAGAACTCCAAAATGCTGCTATACTACTTTTGCAGGTAAAAATAAGCTAGGCTTAAAAGCTTAAAATGAAATCTAAATGATGAATCATATAAAACTAATAAGGTACTTTTGAAATTCTAAATATCAAATCCTAACTCCTTATTACTAATGCTAAAAAGAATCTATAAATGTGACTAGCAACAACAGTTTTAACTGTTGTTGCTGATGCATTTGGCCAAAGGAATTGATTCAGGCTAAACTCTTGAATGAGAACTCATTAAACCTACTAAATTCATGTATCTAAACTTGCTTTAAACAACTTTGAACACTAAAAAGCTATAAATTTCTTTAAGCTAAAACTACTCCACTATCTAAAGTGCCCTGGTGCTAATTCAAGCATTTTAAGCTCAAATCTTTGAAATATTAAAAACTAAATTTTGAATCCTGTGTAAAATTTCTTAAATTTGTTAAACTCAACTATGCAAAGTGTTTAAACTAAATTGTGTTGACTTTTTAAGTCAAAAATGCATCAATCCAAACACTCCCTTATTAAAACTGTCTAAACTATAGTGTACTTAAAATCTATTTTAAAGCTTAAACTTCTAAAACCTTTATATCTACTTCTACTTAAACTAACCTATTAAAGCTAGTTTAACACTTAAACTAACAGCTTATTTAGAAAAATAAGCTACTTCTTCAGTTAGCCTAATACACTTGATATGACAGTTTAAAAAAAGAAAAATTATGATTACACAAATTTTAACTAATGAAAACTTAAAACAGCTAGATAACAAGCCTAAACAAATATATTTGAAAGAATTGAACAGGAATGACTAGTAATAAGCAAATGTTTTAAGCTAAACTTAAGCAAAAATGAAATTTGAGAAATGAAACCTTGATTTTTTTTGTAGTCTCAGTCACAAGCCACTCTATCTGAGTGAGTGGCTTAAAAAACATACACCTAAATGGCACCTTGCCTCTATCCCTTGACCTTAAAGCTCAATAAGCTTTTAAAAGCTTATTACCTCCTTGTTGCTTCCAAAATGAATCCAATGAACTCAAGTGATCATGATTTGATTTAAATTGGACAAAACTAGTAAGTAAATGACTTTCAACAAGTTTTAAACTGAATTTGAGCTTATGAACAAGTATAAGCTCAAATGAGCTTATGAGAGCTTATTGAGGTAAAAACAGCTTAAATTTGAAAGGAAAAACGATTGAAACTTAAAAACTGAATTTTATTACTCAAAATAGTAAAGTACAAGCTTAGAGATGAAAAGTACAAGTGCTTAAAGCTGACTTTGAAAAACTTAAAAGAAAGTGCTTAAAAAATAAGGAAAATTACAAACTGAAAATTAAAACTACTAACTAACTCTTAAAATGAACGTCTACACTTCTATTTATAGAGGATTGAAGAAGAGAATGAAGACTTCAAGCTGTTGATGAGCTTATGACATGTTCGAGCCAATTGTGAGCTTCCACGTGGATTTTAAAAGGAATTAGACCAATGGGATGATGCCACGTAAGCGCAATGATGTGGAGGGGGATTTAATACGAGGTAAAGAGTGAATGAAAAAGATCGAGGAGGAATTTGGTGAAGTTTGGGTTAGGTGATGGAAATGGGGCGTGAAAAATAGTTTGGAGACGGTTAGGAAAGATTTAAGCCGCGCTTGTTTAAATGTTAGGAGTAATTGTCATAAATGGTCCCATATGTGTTTCATTTCCACCGTTTATAGTGTAAAAGCACTTTTGGTTTTGTCATATTCGGCCCTTGTGGTTGATATTCCCTTTTTCCTTTTGTAAAGCACCTTTAAACTTTTTACAACTTTAGCCCTTTGACTTCAAGAATATCCAAAAGAATCCTTAAGCTTTGCAAACTTGTCATCATTGGTCCTTGGGCTTTCATTTAGGTCTTCATTGACTTGTATCGGGCTGATCCGGCTTTGATTGATTTGGCTTCCCGTCTTCACTCTTTTTCCGTGTCTTCCTTTCTCCGTTTCTTGTCTGTTATTGACTGATTTTGCTTCCTTTTGTATTTTTTAAACCTTTCCTTCACCATAGACACAGTAAAGCACACATTTTTCTATCCTTTTGGCATAATTTACTAAATTCGGACATGATTCTGCACACCAAATTTCTTTTGTAAAACCCACTAGGTTAGGTGCCTTTTGGGCATTTGATCCAGTTGAAGTATAATTAGAGAACTCTTTGACTTAAAATCTGAGACTTGAACCAACATCTTTCGATAAGTAACGAGGGAGATATGGCCCTTTTACCGGGAGCCAAACCTGCTGTCTTGGGACAGCAGTGACTGTTGTGAACCATTTTGAGTATAACGTTTTATTGGTAACAAAGTGAGTCAAGTGGCTTATATATTTGAAAACTAGACTCATAGTGGATAATCATAGACTCCGAAAATGCATTATTTTATTGGAAAACGAAAGAGTTATAGCCAATTTACGACACAAGTTCTTAAAAACTATTTTGAGCAGGTCCGAAAGAGTTTTTGCATAAACAAACATCTAAAACTTATGAAATGGAATAAAGGCTTTGAAATAATGAAATTAGACATTTTTAGCATTGTTTAGAGAGTTTCCCCAAGAAAAACGGCCTTATAACGAGTTAGATACGCGCATTTTTAAGTTGGATTTATAACTACATAAAAATAGTTTTTAATTTACTTTTATGCTTATGTATCCAAAACCCTTTTTCCTTATGATTTTTACATATAACTTATATATACCAAGTGCTATATTACTAGGGAGTTTCATAATGATATGAGGCCTCTTCGGGGTGTCGTATTGACTAGTTGTGGATTTACGATTTAAAGTGTCCTGGCTCCTCATACGTTCACTACATGACCTCTATATTATGATAGCCCGAACGATAGTACAATGTTATTTACAAAAGACAAATAGCCAAATGAAACTCTAAGGATACTTTATAGCAACATATAAATCTATGTTCAACACCTCACTACAAGTATATATGTGTGGCATTGCATTGTGTAATTCATATTCATATGTACGCTTGGCATTTTCTTATACGACTTGTAATTAATTAGGTTGCATTCAAACGTTTACGTGACGCATTATCATTCTGTGATTTATATTGTTGCTTTACTCACTCAAAGTGAGTTCATAGCCCCATGTTTTATATTTTAATGATTTACAAGTTTTGGGGTGAGAAACTTATGCATGTTTTACAATTGGATGCAAGTAGACATTTTACATTATGATTTCATGTTTGCCTAAGTAGCGATAACCCATCTGAGCCCATTATCATGAACTGTCAATTACTGTTGTGAGTGGGAATGTTATAAATAGATCTATTAGGAATTGACATTCCCGTTCGGGTGAGTCATGCTCACTGTGCCGGTTTGCAAGACAATGAACGTATACCATGTCGGACATAGGATTTTGCGGGTTAGAACATCATCACGAGCAATGTTGGCAATTTATATTGCATTTCATACATGTCGAGCTTCAGTGTCATGAGCTTAGGAAAACGTAATTAATTTTTATGATGTTTGCATCTGTTGCATTATCATGGGGAAATATTGCGGTCCTACATTATACATTTTATAAACCTATGAATTCACTCAACAATATGTTGACTTTTTAAGCAATGTTTTTCAGGGGATCAATAAGGCACGAGGTGCAAGGGATACATTGGTGGTTTTGATTTGGATGTCATGCATTAAAGATTTTGTCGTATTACATTTTGTATATCTATTATGGGCTAGAAATCTTTGTATTTTAAACAAGTGAACAAGTGAAGCTTCGGGCTTTTGTAACAAACAATTTGTTAAATCCAATGTATCTGTTTTAAACGGCTTTTAATGGTCATTCTTATATATATCTTATATTATTGATCTATGAAGTACCACTCCCAACCCATATTCTGCTGCAACCCAATTTTGGGGTGTTACAGCGAAGATCTTGGAAAATTACAACCAACAGCTGATATAGGAATATTCATTGGTTATGTACCTAGCAGGAAAGGGTATAGAATCTACAATAAAAGAACCTGACGAATTATGGAAACTATTCACGCTCAATTCGATGAGCTGACTGAGCATATGGATCATGTGCAACTCAGTACAGGACCCGCTCCTACTTTTCTGACGCTTGGACAAATAAGTTCAGGGCTCGTACCAAATACGGTTCCTTCCGTACCTTGTGTACCCCCCATAAATAAAGTACTGCATATTTTATTCCAACTAATGTTTGATGAATACCTGGAACCTACTCGTGTTGAAAGACCGGTCTCTCCTTCTCCAGCAGTTTCAGTTTCAGTCACTTTAGCCGGTACACCTTCATCTACTACCATTGATCAAGATGCACCTTCTCCAACTCATTCACAAGATTTCTCATGACATGTAATACCCAAGGGTCAAAAATTTTCCCTGATCGTCATGGGATATATATATCCCGAGATTAAAATCCTCATATAAACACATAATCACTCCCAAACATAAGTGGTAGCTCATAATGATTTAAGTTATTTCAATGTCGGGATGAAAAATTGTTTACTCTTTTTTGGACTTAGGTTCATCTTTTGTTTCAAAATCTATTTAGTTTACTTTCACAAAAATTCAACCTTTTTATCTTTCATTCCAAAGAAATTTCATCTTCAAGTAATAACCATCTAGAAATCAACATTTCGCCTATTCCCTCATTATCATGAATTCCCAAAACATTTTCGTTATCACTTTTTAAAAAATACTTCATGATTAATCTCATCATTATCTTTTACAAACTCATTTGTTGCCCATTTTCTAACACAATTCCCAATGGGGGCAAAGAATGACACAATGGTTTTAACATCAAGAGTCTTCTCTCCTTCAACTTCCTTTTTTTCCAAAGAAGATGATGGGTTTGAAAATACAAGTGTTTTTCTTTTCAAATCTTCATTCTTTTCCAAAAACGTCTTTGTTTTTCAAAAGTATTTTTCTTGTAATGGTAAGGACAAATGAGGAACTTTTCTCTTGAAATATTACATGTTTTAACCTCATGTTTCTCAACTTTCTCATTAGTTAAATCCTTTTTAGTGGGAATGGTGAAAGGAGGAGTGATGGGATCACCATTAGTAGTAAGAAAATCACATTTAACCACTTCCGAAGAAGTGAAAATGGCATTAGAATCCTCATCCTTTTCTTTTGGTGAAGAAAAGATATCAATCATACAAACCGACTCTTTATGAGGACGAGTGGTGTATTTGAGCTCTTCACTTCTTACACTAATAATCAATCTCTCCTCATCCGTCCTAAGGGACATTTCTTTCAAAAACATCGATCAAAGCACGAAAGCCGTCTCAAAAAATGGCTACCCAAAATAAGTAGGTACTCGATATTCACCTCAATTATCTACTACAACAAAGTCGGCGGGAAAGTTCATTCTTCCACGGGACCAAGACATCTCTAGCAATTCCTTTAGGAACACAAAGAGAGCAATTTGCTAGTTCTAAAGTCATCCGGGTAGATTGCAATGCGGGAAGGCCTAACTTTGTGTACACGGAGAGTGGCATAAGGTTGATACTAGCTCCTAGGTCGGCTAAGGCTTTGCATTTAAGCTCACTAAAAGTACACGGGATGAGAAACCGTCCGGGGATCCTCAATGCTTTTCGGGAAGCTTGTTGAGAATGATTGCCGACAATTTTCACTCACCGGTGTATTAGCCATCTCGTTTTACTTCTACTTTGTTTGACAACATTGCTTTTTAACAACTTTTGATTATTTGGAATTAAGATCAAGGATCTGCCAAAGTGATGTTCACAAGATTCTTTTTAAAAATTTCCCTAAACTTTGGGTTTGCACTTTTCATTTTTCACCTTCTCTTTTCATTCTCTACCCTTGAAAGGATATGGAAGAGTTTCGTGTTGGCTTGTTTGGTTTGATTGGTGGTGTTCTTAGGCAAGGTTAAATCTCTTCCTTATCATTGAAGTTCTCGTTCTATTTCTCGTTACTCTATCCCCACCGACCCCCTCATCATTTTTCTTTCTCATTTCATTCCTTTCTCATTATCTAATTATCCTTTCCCTTTCGATGGTCTACCCGAGGGTTGGTCGTTTGCGGTACTTTTGTGAACTTTCGGGTTGACTTTGTCTTTGTCACCTCAGTTTCCCTTCGCCTTCTCAATTGTCCGGATTGGACATAAGGAGGAGGATTGGTGGCACGGTGTGTAAGAAGTCCGCTTCGAGTCGTAATGCTTCTAGCTTCACCTTGGATTTGTGATAGTATTACTAGGTAAAGTGGTAGGTACCATAGAAGTAGAAGTAGAAGGTTGACTTTGATTTTGGAAGAAACCACTCAACATGTTTTGCAAATTGTTTTGGAAATCATTTTGTTGATTCATGAAAAGGTTATGTGAGATTTCAACTCATTTTGAATTCTTCTTTTAATGAGTTAATTTGGTTTTGTAAATTAGCTTGACGTCACTCCTATCTCCGCTTTCAAATTTGGTATATGGTTCCATCTAACCTGCATACTCCCCTCAGTGGTTTTCTTGAAAATATCCAATTGATTAGCAAGCACAATTTGAGAATTTTGTGGTGGACTTTGGTAAGGTACCATTCCTTGATGAGGGATATTCCCTTGATTGGATGGTTTACTTTGGTTTGAAGAAAAACCAGGGGGTTGAGTATGGTTATGAGTACCCGGTGGTCTTATTTGGTTTGTTAAGTTGGGAGGACGGTACCCGGCATT
Source organism: Tanacetum coccineum (assembly GCA_026074375.1). NCBI lineage: Eukaryota > Viridiplantae > Streptophyta > Magnoliopsida > Asterales > Asteraceae > Tanacetum > Tanacetum coccineum. The sequence continues at coordinate 18,331 of BQNB010085501.1, read as the reverse complement.
TCCATTTTGAACAAAATTACCAACCGAAGCGGTTTGTTGAAATGTGGAAATTTATGATATAAACGGGGACTCATAACCTCCCTCTAGTCATTGGGCAAACATTAAAGCTATGATTTACTACCACAAAGTTAGTACACCTTTCCTCCACCGCTTTAATCAGAGCGGGAGTAGGCACAAGAGCTTTCATCATATTTTTCATCTCATTCATTTCATTCCTAAAAGTCAAAGTCATCTTATCCTCTAATGCCGCTGCCATTTGTTGAAACTCAAAGTTAGATGATGAATTAGATGAGGGAGGAGCATTCGTACTCACTCCTAATTCACGGCGTTCTGGTGAACATCTACTTTGGCCTTTTTCTCTATGTTTGGTAGTCTTCGGTTGGACTTGTGTAGAGAAAATTGCCACCGGTCAGCGGAATTAGAGAATTCTTGATCATTATAGCTCAAAGAATTGTAGAATGTATCTAATTGGTGCATGAGTGAAAAACCATGATGAGGACACTTCCTTAGAAGTTCCTTGAAACGCTCCCAAGCTTCGGAGAAAGATTCTTGAGCAATTTGACGAAAATTCGTAATTTCGTTCCGAAGATTGGTGGTCTTAGAAGGTGGAAAGAAAAAATTGATGAACCTTAGCAATAAGTCATCCCATGTAAGTATAGAATGCGGGGGTTTTTTTAAATGCCACGTTTTTGCAACCCCCTCATGAGAAAATGGAATGAGAAGATGTTGGATGGTGGTGTTGGGTACATCAGTGTCCGGTGATTATTTGGTTAGGCTCTCAAAAATGACGAATTGTGTGCATGAGCTCTCCTATCATTACCTCTCGAAAAAATTCGATTTTGAACAAGTTAATGAGGGAGGATTTAATGTTTAAAATTTTGAGCATTGTGAGTGGTACAATATAGCACTTTCAAACTCCCAGCAACGGCGCCAAAATTGGTTTTGTGTGAGTATAGTATATATCTCTATAGTGCAAACTTTCACTAACCAAGATACCGTAAGTAATTAATCACTTAGGAAAAGTATTTAATCCTGGGTCGTAATATTCCTCGAGAAGTCGTGTTTGAGATTTGGCGATAATTGGAATACAGTAAGAATGTTAAAAGATTTGCTTTTGAATTATACTACAAATTTAATAGACATTAAACAAAAATAATATAGAAACGATTAAAAAAAAACTAAAATCCAATTATAGCACGAAAAAATTAACAAATGTGATAGTAAAAAGTGATGCTAAAACGAGAATTTTAAAATCTAAAGGCACTTCTTATAAACAAATTTAAGTGCCTAACATCACAAATTAAAAAGAAAATTTTAGGAAAAAGAATTAGAATTTTTAAACTATTTTTGAATTTTTTATGAATTTTTAAAGAAAAATGAATTAACAAAAATAAACTTTTTCTAAAAATTAACACTAAAATTTTACTTTTATTTTTCAAAAATACTAGATTTAAAAAGAAAATTTCACAAAAGAATTAAAATTTTCAACTATTTTTCTATTTTCTATGATTTATTTAAGAAAAAGAAATTAACTAAAATCTATTTAAATTCCTAGAAAATACAATTTTAACTAGAAAAATGAGAAAATGCTTTTTAAACAACTTACTAAGATGCTGAAATTCGTTTTTTTTTTTTTTTTTTTTTTTTTTTTTTTAAATGGAACAATAAGCCCTAAATTTTTTCCCTAATTGAGTCCTAATTTTGTCAATTAAAACTAAACCCTAATTTTATTTAACTAAAATTAAAAATATTAAAACTATTTTATTTTCCCTAAAAAGACAGGGTAGAAAGTGTAATAAAGAAAGTAAAGGGTAGGCGGGCAGACTTTCTAAATTTTACACTACAGTTAAAACGTATACCCCTAAACTATGGACAATTTACAAAACAGACCCTACGACTTGGCTTATTTTTGGCTTATTAAAAAGTGAAAATAAGCAAAAACTTAAAACTACAAAGTTGATAATGAGCTTATTCTCTACAACTTTAATAAAGACACTTTTGACTTTTATCAACTCAATAAGCTAGAAAATTAAGCATTTTAAAACTGTTTCAGAAACTTAAGCTTTGCTTACTTTTCAAACTTTGGCTTTTATTTAGCTTATTATTCAATGAAAATTTAAACCAAAAGAAGCTAACTGAAGATTGTAATGTGTATTAGAGATAACCAAAAAGAAATAAGCTAAAAGTAAACAATTTTAAGAAGAAGTTAGCTACTAAAAAGTGAAGGTTCAAGCTTAAGCTGTCATAAACTGTTTTAAGCACAAACTGAAACAGCTTCTTAAGTCCAGTTTAAGCTATCAATTGATTTTCAATATTGAAAAACAGTTCTTAAAAATTCAATTCCTTTTCTACATATACTTCTAAAATTTCTCTAATCTCAGGATTTAAAATCCATTTGAAGATTCAAAATTGCTAGTGAAAAAGTTATAAAGATTAATTGCTTCTATTTGCTATTGCTGTACTAGTTTAGTAAATCTTCATACTATAAGTAAGAAACCTAAGTTCTCAATTGCTACTGAATTTAGATCCTAAAAGGTAATGTAAACAAGCACCAAAGTTAAAGCTGTTATCATTATCGGATAAGCTGTGAATGAAATGCAAGCTGAAAACTAAAGTTTGGCGTTTAGAAAAACTTGCTAAACTAACATCTAGCTTATGAAAACTAATGAAAATAAATCCTAGAGCTTAATCTCAGCTACCTAAAGTAAACTTGAAGCTTAAAGTGAGCTAACCAGTGTTTGGCATATAAATCAAACCTTATGCCAAACACTCCTTAAAAATGAACAAACTCAAATTAAAACTACTTAAAACTTAACTGAGCCAAGACAGATTTAAAACTAAGCTAATCAAACTTCATTAAGCAAAATTTCACTGTAAATAAGCACTAGAGATAGATGAAATAAGCTGCAAGCATTTAAGCTATTTTATGACTTATAAAACTATCTTAAAACTAAAACTTGATTAGAACTTGAGAACTAAGTTTAAAAAGCTAAAAATTAACTAGTGAGTATTATTAGAGCTAATTAAAGCAGTAAGGCATAAAATAAGCTAACTAGAAACTATAAAACAATTTAATAAGCGATTTGACTAATTTTAAGAAAAGAGAAACTTACACAAGGTCCTTAGCTCTTGTAATAATCCTAACTCTAACCTATTCAAACCCTAGCTCCTGCTTGTAGATAATGTAGTTATTTAATCCCAAGGGCCATCATGTAATGGCTTATTACTCACAATCAAAAGCTTATATGAGCTTTTGGACAGAGCACAATGAAATATGATGAAGTAAAAGCTCAATTTAGCTTTTGAAAACTAAATTGAGTAAAACTTATATAAAAAGCACTTGTATAACAGAATTGAAAGCTAAAAAGTAGAAACAAGCTTATTGAAGCTTGTTTGACTTTTTCTTTGACTTTTTTAAAAAATTTTGACTATTGTAAAGTAAACTGAGAAAAGCTTATATTAGCTTGTGAAAGTAACTAGAAAAGCTTAACAAAGCTTTAAGAACAGTATTGAAGTATATTGGGAATTTAAAACTGAAAATAAGCTTGACATATAAAGAGTAACGATTACAAAAGTTTTAAAAAGAAAATTACAACTGAAAAATTAACCCACATTCTCTAACTACTCTGAAATACAAGCTTATATAGATGAGAGTTCATGAGAAGATGATAGCTTCGATCTTTTATAGCCCTTGGATCCTTTAAGCTTGATTTATGGCCGTTGGATTCAAATCGTGAGGTGTTTGGGCCAATCGAAAGTTGACACGTGTCTCAAATGACGTGGGGAGGGTTAAATACGAGGTTTAAGTGAGCTTATGGAGACGGGGAAGGATTTAAACAAGCTGGGTTTTTGTTGAGAAAATGGGCGGGAAAATTAGTTGGATGGCAGTTATAAAAGATTAAGCCGCGTGTTTAGTTTGAAAGTTTGAGAGAATTGCACAAGTGGTCCCTGCGTTTCATTCTTCCTCTTGTAATGTAAAATTAAGTTTCGAATTTGTCAATAATGGCCCTTGTGGTTCATATCTCATTTTTCCTTTTATAAACCACTTTCATCTTTTTGCAACTTTGATCCCTTAACTTCAAAAACTTCCAAATAAGCCCTTGATCTTTGCAAATTTGTCAATACTGGTCCTTAGCTTTTATTTGCTTTCTTTTCTTGCTGTATCGGGCTGATCCGGCTTTTGATTGTCTTTCATTCTTCACTCTTGTCTTGTCTTTTCCGTTTCTTTGTCGGTTTTGACTGATTTTGCTCACTTTTTGTCTTTATAATCCTTTCCTGCACAATAGACACAAAAGCACACATTTTTCTATCCTTTTGGCATTTTCTTGGCTTTTATTTGGCAAAATCCCGGGTAATTTATATATACAATTAAGCATTTATCAAAATTCCCCAAACTAAAGGATTGCCGTGTCCTCACGCAATGTTATCAAGTGTACACTTTGTAAACTAACAAGTTTCCAAAATGCCCTTGTTTTCACCTTTTATGAATCACCTTTTTAAACAACTTAAGCTTTTTCTCAACATTTAATCTCATGGAAACACATTAATGGCAATCATTGCAATTTTGCAACTTTTAGGCTCATTGAAATAGGCTACTCCCGATTAATAGAGCACAAAAGAGGAAAATTCGTCTTCCCTGACTTTTCACTAGACTAAACAAAGCTATTAAACAAGATCATTGTCAATATAAGTCCAAATGGTTAAGCTCTTATACTTACAACTTGTGAACTTTTCACTCCCAGGAATAAATTAATGATTAAGATGTGTGCACTCTTTTTAACTCAACCATAGATCAATTTATCTTCATAGTTGAAATTCATCTAAGCTTTACAAATAAGCCTTGTGAGCTCAAATGTTAATAACATAGATAAACCTCGACTCAAAGCTAAAAGAGATTAGGAAACAAAACTTATAAATTGATTTGAGAAAATGAAATTTTTAACCATTCTTTTATTTTCCATATACTATAATTTATTATTTTTTTAGGAATGTTGATCTTAGTTCGAACTCCCCTACTTAGGTCCTATTCTCCCAAATAGGATATCGCATCAACAACCCGGTGTTCTTAGTTCACAAACCCCACATCCGCTGCTAACGTTTTGTGGGTTAACGCGACACACAACCTTTTTCCTACAAAGCCTAGAATCCCAAAAGTCCCTACTTGCAATCACCACCTAGGCCGCGCTCCCTATGGATGAATGCTACGAACCTGATTCCACGTACATATCTTAATCCTTAGTTGCGACCATCATCCAGTCTCACTCTCAACATGATACCCCACGATTCAAACTATGTATATCATTTTATATTCTATTTTTGCGAATACTTCATTGGCACGAAAATCATGCTTTTGCAATTAGAAAATTCTTCATTGGCATTCTGACTTTTTATATTATAATTTTGTGAAGGAAAATTTTCACTTCGAAATCAACGTTATAATTTGAAACTAAAAACTTACTTACATAATAAATGAATTATTTTTCAAAATGTAAGACTTTTTCTAAAGAACATTGGGTTGACTAAGTGTAAATTAAAAATAGCACGTTATAAATTAGGTGTGTTTAAGAGCTTATGGGAGTAAAAAAGACACAAATCATTCATATGAAGCTTTAGCTTTCCAAATAAAACCCTTGCTTAAGGCACAATAACATATATATTTTAAACTACAATCATCTCTTGTTCTTTCATATTTTTAAAATCCCAATGCAATAGGATTGTGAAAGCTAGGCCCCACAAAAGGTAGGTGTTAAAACTAGCTAGGAGCATTTTCATTTCACCCCGGTCAGTCAAAATTAACTCCTATTTCTCACCAACGGATTACCAAAAAGATGGTGGTTCTTTCCAAACTCAGCTTCTAATTTTAAGCACAAATTTTTAAAATTTTCCAACTTTATTCACAAAAAGGTAATTCAAGAAAAATTCAAACAAGGTTGCGTGAAATGCAAGGTCATATCGAAGAATATCCTTACTCCCAAACCTAAAACGAAACATTTCTTCAATGTTTGAAAATAAGGGTCAAAAGGAAACTAAACAAAAATTCTAAGGTCATGTCAAAAGAATAGATGTTAGTTCGATAAAGACAAGGATAAAAGATTTCCTACTTTATGAAGAGAAGATTAGAGACCATCAATGGAAATTGTGGGCAATGCTATGTTCTTCCAAAATTTTGAACCATGAATCCTCCAAAATCCGGAAAACCTAGACAAACAAGCACAAAACAACCAACAAGAACGAAAGAGAACAAGCCTCCTCTCATCATTTTCATTGTTAGCTCAAAAACAACTTAAAACGGCTTAGTTTTTATTCACCAAGTACAAGCTATACTTGACCCCGAATTGATTTGTCCTTGGGGAAGCAAAGAAAAAAAAAAGATAAAAATATAAGCATGGGGTGCCTCCCTCGAAGCGCTTGTTTATTAAAGAGTCGCTAAGCTTGACTCATCATCACAAGGTACATCATGGTGGGTCGGTCTTAACATCTGGAATAATCACATTAGGAACATCTTCTCCAAAATAGTGTTTCACCCTATGACCATTGACTTTAAAATTTGGACCATCCTTCTGAAAAAGTTCAATTGTTCCATATGGGTAAACATTAGCAATCGGTGAAATGGTCCGAACCACTAGATTTAAGCATCCCCTGAAAAAATCATTAGCCTTGATTAAAAAGATAGCACTTGATCCCCAACATTAAAAACTCGTTTTTAATCTTGAATCATTAACCTTTTTGTTTTTCCTCCTTATAAAGCAAAAATTTCTCATAAGCTTCATCCCATAATTCATTAAGCCTCTTGATTTTGACTTATCCTATTTTATACCCGCAAGATTTAAGGTCCAAATTAAGTTTGCTTAAGAGGGCCCAAAAAACTTTCGTACCCAACTCAATAGAGATGGCAAGCTTTTCCATAAACCAAACTATACGGGAGTACATCCGATAGGGTGTTTTGTAGGCGGTTCTGGAAAGCCCATAGAGCATCGTCAAGGCTTATCACACAAAGAAGCTCTATTCTCATACCTATGGTTCTTTCTAAAATTCCTTTTAATCTCCTATTTGAAAAACCTTAACTGACCACCATTTTCGTTGAGTGAAAGGAGTCTAACGATACGATGGGTACACCATCCCTTAGCCATGACCTATGTAAATTAGACATTACAGAAAAATGTGCCTAAATCACATGTATTATAGCACGAGGGTTCCAAATCACAAAACGACTTTCAGAGAACTTACAAACAACTCTAGCATATTAGAAGTTAAAGCCATAGCTTCAGCCCACTTGGACAAGTAATCCACCGCAACTAGGATGTACTTATTTCCCTACTAGATGGAAATGGACCCATGAAATCAAACCCCCACAAATCAAAGACCCTCACAAACTGGTAATTGCGATTCTGTGGCAATCTCATCTCTTTGAGATATTTTGCCTTGTCTTTGACAAGCTACGCAATGTTTAACAGTTTGAAAGCATCTCTTATAGATGGTGGGCCAAAGAATCCAGAGTCAAAGACTTTTACGAGCGGTGTAAATTGGGCACATGATGCCTCGGCGTAGTCCCGTTGAGACAAGACCAATGAAATCTCATAGTCCTCTTTGCAAAAACACATCGTCTAATGACCTTGGTCCGCAACAAATTTTTAGAACAAGTATGGGCATCCCAATAGAATGTTATCATCTTTGAAAAATTTCTCTTTTGTTGAGAACTCATTTCCTATTTTTAAACAAAACTACCCTCTGGTAGTTCCGTAAGTCGGCGACCCATGGGCGTGGTATTAACACTAAGCACATTCACATTATTAAGCATCATTATATCAACAACATTTTCATTTCATTAAACAGATATCATTCACCTAATCTCTTTGACAGCTTCAACTTTCCCTAATGACTCTAAAGGAAAAGACTCGTTATATTTTTGCATTTCACGTTTCATTCTTGTGAGGTTTCTCTAGTCTAGAAAGGTGAACGGCGGCTACATTCTCCGCTCCTTTTTGTCGCCATATTTTCAAGATTGAACTCTTGGAGTAAGAGAATCCACCTAAGTAACCATGACTTAGCATCTTGCTTAGCCTTAGAGAGTTACTTAATAGCCGAATGATCCGATACACTATGGTCTTCGATAGACTATATAATGGTCGAAACTACCTCCAAAGGCATAAACTGACGGCTAGCATTTCCTTTTTCCAGATTAAGTGTAAAGAAGTTGAGTCCCCGGTCCATAGTCTTACTCCATAGAGAATAGGATTGAAAGTGTTTGTCCTTTCTTTGAACTAGAACAGCGCCTAAAGCAAAGTCCCTAGTTGATGACGTATAGTCCAACCTCTGGTCATGAACCCGACCCGCGAGATATATTCATACCCAGGCCCCATGATATGAATGGGCCATATATCGACATCAATACGGGTATTTCCAAGGCCCTAAATGTACTGCCCATGACAGGAGTGACCCATTGACATATTGGCTATCAATCACGGCGAGGATTTAGGCCCATAGGCCCAACTAGCGCACTACTTTGCGCAAGTATCTATAACACGCCGTTATCGGACGAGTCCATAATCATAGGTTAGCCCACTAGTTACTAAATGACCATGTGTTCCACTCGGGTATTAACCTAATTAATTGCAAATCCCATTAGGGATGGTGAGTAAAAAAAATTAAAAAAGAGCACCTAGCTCTCATACTATAGGTATGCCTCGACAACCCTAATCTTCTACTAAAACCTAACCTAAACCGATAACTCTCTGGAAGCACCAATGCGCCGCATGATCTGGTCTTCCCAGCGACGGGACCATCCCTGGGGACAACCCAGCCAACCGCCACAATCACAAGCACGGAAGATCTATAGCGTGCTGCTTTCACCACCCCTTCTCAAACGGCGCCAGGGGCGAATACCACCGAGCCACCACCCCCACCCATTCGAAACAAGGGTCCCGAGTTAGGGGCTGACAATTTCACACTGGAAGGGGTAGCGACTGAATTAGCGCCGAGTGATTTCGTATCTCAAAACTACGAGACTTTGGTCGCCCTCATGCAAGAGGAAACAAAAAAGAGATCAAGGTAGAATCTACAAGCACGTCTCAAGTACTCAAACAGCTAACTTGCAGAACTTGGACACCCATGAAAGTAATGACAGACGCATCAGCGTCCGCGATAGGCTGGTCAGTCGCGATGTCCACAGCAGGCTTGGACAAAGGCGCTCCTCGAGTGAAAGTCCTCCAAGTTTGGACTCCGAGGACAGTCGGCGCAAGCGCCGCAGAAGAGTAAGCTTGTCCTCAGAAGACACCTCGGACAACGAGGACGCAGAAACGGGACACTGGAAATCCAAAAACAAATATCGTGGAGATGAAGACGAAGATATGTCCCGTCCATGGCGTCGTCAAAAGGTCGACGCATTTACGCGGCGCATCAGCGATTTCTCAGAGGATAAGAAAAGGCGCATGCCTGCTAATGTAAAAACTTATGATGGGACAGGCGATCCTGATGACCATCTAAAAATCTTCGAATCGGCGGCCACTATTGAAAACTGGCCACAACCCGTGTGGTGCCACATGTTCAATTCCACGTTAGTAGGAAACGCGCGGAACTGGTTCAGCAAACTACCACGCAGAAGCATTGATGGGTTTGAAGAGTTGCGGAGGGCATTCCGCTTAAATTTTACTCAAAGGAAGAAGTGTGCCAAGAACCCTGTCGAGCTTGCCAGGGTAAAACAGCGCCAAGGGGAGTCCACAAGCGCCTATGTAGAGCGCTATAAGGATGAATGCATACACGTCAAGGCGTGCCCCGAAATTCTCAAGATCTCAGGGTTTATGAATGGAATAAATAACCCAGAACTTATCAAAAGGTTGAATGATAGGGTTCCCCAAACCTTCGATGAATTGATGAAACGTACAAGGTCCTTCATTCAAGGAGAAGCCGCCGCCGCGGACAGCAGAAAAGGCTACTCAAACAACAGGTCACAGGAACAATCCAGGAGACAATCCAACGACCAGAGTAGCAGTCGCAACAACAGCTACCGCGGTCAGAGGGGCGGGCGGGGGAACGACAAGTACACCCCACTGACAATGACCCCAAAGGAGATACTCGCAACAGAAGGTTCAAACTTCCCAAAACCACCACCAATGCGCACTCCAGAGGAGCAACGCGTGGGGAACGGATACTGCGAGTATCATAGGCAGAAGGGCCATACTACCAATGAGTGCGTCCAACTGCGCCAGCTAATTGACAAATTGGTCAAGGAAGGCAGATTGGATCACCTGGTGAAGAACATCAAAGAAGGGAAAGATAAACAAAGGAGCGGCGGCAAGAAAGACGCACCTAGAGACAAGGCTGACACCATCTATATGGTGCAGTCATGGCAGCGAAAAACTAAGCAAAAAGTCAGTCAAAAATTTTCGCATGGAAGTAGCATCTCTTTTCCCACTTTAACTGCGGACAACGCAGTGGTGGAGCCACTTACCATCGAGATAAATGCAGCGGGTCACGACATCCACCGCATGTACATTGATGGGGGAGCATCTGCAGACATACTGTACGAACATTGCTTCCAAAGACTGCGCCCTGAAGTAAAAAGTCAGTTAAACCCGGCCACGACGTCGTTGACTGGCTTCACGGGAGAAAAGATATGGCCCATGGGGCAACTACGATTACCAGTTATGGTTGGCAATAAGGAGCACTCCACGACAGCCTGGATGAATTTTATGGTGATCAGATCACCATCGCCATACAATGGCATTATCGGAAGACCAGGGATCTCAGCGATACGCGCGGTCCCATCCACGGCCCACGGGATGCTAAAATTCCCCGTCGACGGCGGAATTGTCACCATCTACAACACCGCCGCACCTCCTAAAGAATGCAACACAGTCACATGTGACGTAACGCAGACTAAAAGGCAGCACGCAACCAAAGTGACAAACTTGAAGGTCGCGATTCATCCCGACTACCCGGAGCAAGAGGTATCGATCGGGGGGTCGCTGTCTGATACGGGTAGGGCGGCTGTGTGCGCACTCTTGCAACGAAACCTCGATATCTTTGCATGGGAACCAAAACACATGACTGGTGTGCCACGATCGATCACTGAACACAAGTTGAAAATCCGACAGGGATATTCCCCAGTGAGGCAGAAAAAACGCGGGCAAGCTCCAGAGCGCACTAAGGCAATTCTGGAGGAGGTACATAAACTTGTGGAGGCAGGTATCATGCGAGAAGTCTATTACCATGACTGGCTCTCCAACCCAGTTATGGTCAAAAAGAGCGATGGTAGCTGGCGGATGTGCGTGGACTTCACCGACCTCAACAAAGCATGTCCACAAGACTGCTATCCACTACCCGAGATAGATTGGAAAGTGGAATCCTTATGCGGCTACCCCTTCAAGTGTTTCTTAGACGCATATAAGGGGTATCACCAAATCCAAATGGCCAAAGATGACGAGGAAAAGACAGCCTTTCACACAAGTCAAGGTGTCTATTGCTATACAAAGATGCCTTTTGGCCTAAAGAATGCGGGTGCCACCTACCAGCGACTGGTAGATAACGCGTTCGAGGGACAAGTGGGCCGCAACCTGGAAGTCTATGTCGATGACCTTGTTATAAAGAGCCACACCGAAGACGAGTTGGTGCGCGACATTGTAGAAACTTTCAGAGCACTGCGACAAATCAATATGAAGCTAAATCCTAAAAAGTGCACTTTTGGGGCTACTAGAAGCATGTTCCTCGGATACTTGATAGAACCTTCGGCATCAAAGCCGTGTCCAGAAAACAAAAAGGCTGTAGCTTACTTCCTTCAACGGCACGATGAAGATGTCCAGACGTTAAATGGGAAGTTCGCCGGTCTTGACAGGTTCCTTATCAAGTAGCAGACAAGTCAATACCCTGTTCAAAACGCTCAAGAGAGTACGAAGAAGGGAGGACTTTGTTGGACTACAGTAGCAGAAGAAGCTTTCACGCTGATAAAGCAGCATATAGCAGCACTTCCCACGCTAGTTGCACCCCGGTCCAGGGGAGGAGTTGTATTATGTATTTATCCGCGATGGCATAGACAATTAGCGTTCGTGCTATGGACAGATAGGGACTCTGTACAAACACAGGTATACTTGTAGTAAAGCACTCAAGGAAGGAGATCATCTATAGCGCAATGGAGATAGCTGATCCATGCGTTAGTATGTTGCCGCCCAAAAGACTGCGCAGATATTACCAAGCGAACCCAATAATGTAATCACAGATCAACCATCAAAGGTTTCTCTCAAAGTGGATGGGTTGCTAGGGAGGAATAACATTCTTATAGACCACGCACCCCAGTAAAAGGACAGATACTGGCGGATTTTCTCATCAAAAAACCAGAAACCGATGCTGTACTCCCCCAGAGCGAAGTAAAACTCCAAGAACCATGGATCTTATTCACGGATAGATCGTCATGCGTAGACGGGTTGGGCGCAGGCCTCATCCTCACTTACCCGGAAGGTTGGAAATTTCACCTTAGCAACTGCGCTTTGAATTCACAGCACATCGAACAACGAGGCGGAGTACGAATGCCCTAATTGCGGGACTATCGCATTGCAGCTCGAATGGGTTATACGTAACCTAGAAGCAATCTGTGGACTCCCGTTTAGAGCCACACATTATGGCTAAAGACAGCACAACATGAATTCAATACCTCGACAGGACCAAGTCGCTATACAGTCTTTGATTAGATTCAACATTTGGCAAGTTCCTAGGGGTGCCAACAAAAATCGATGCTTAAAGTAAGATCGCATCACAAGTTTCGCGCACCTATCAAAAGCAGGTGTTGGTCGAAAATCTGAAGAACAAATCCATCTCGGAGACGGAGATATCTATCGAATGCTAGAAGAGCAGGATCCTACGTGGATGACCCCCTATCATCGAATTATAAGCCAAGGGCACGCTCCACTCATGCACAATAGGTTTGCCAGCCGAATAAGTCGCACGGCGCAGAGATTCAAAATTCGAAATGGTGTCTCTAATCGACGTTCGTTCCTACAACCATAGGCTCCGATTGCGTCGGACCTTTCAGCAGTACTATGTGCTCCGCGAGATTCATGGGGGTTCATGCAGTATGCTCACTCAGGACCTACGATCTGTAGTAGAAAGGCCTTACGTCTGGGTACTACTGGCCCACCATGCACTGCGTCGCGCGCGACAAGATCATAAATGCAATGGATTGCCAAGTAATAGACAATCCCGCGCCAAACCACATCTAGGAGCTAACACCCATCACCTCACCATGGCCATTCCACAAGTGGGGTATCGACATCGCTGTAGATTTATCATAAAAGATGAAATTCTATTTTAACTAGGATTGATTATTCTCTAGCATCGTGTGTACACAAACAACACTATGCCTTATACAATTCGTAAACATTTGTTTTAACAGTCATCTAAATCACTCTCAATTAGATAACGTTGTTATCAGTCATCTAAACACTCTCAATTAGATATTATTGTTGTTATCTCATCTTGCTCTCGTGCAAAAGTAACAACCAGTCTCATATACAATATAAGATATACATGATGAATCCTTCGTTAAAAACACAAGGTTTCCATTCATGTATTAAATTATCCCAGTGAAATATATCATTTAAGACTTGCTTCAATGATGTATTGCATTTTGTTGGACTTAATTTCCGCATATGTTTATTTCATTAAACATTCATTCCAAGGTCGTTTGTTTAATTTCCTAAAATTCTCAAGTGAAGTTTTATTCCAACCTCAAGGATTAACATCTATCTTAGATGGAATGATACCTTCAATATGTTACACAACATATGAATTTGAGGAAAAATATAGTGCTCCCACTTGATGTCAGGTGTAGTCATGAGTTATCTTAATTTAATAAAAAAACATATTGTAATTAAACTTAAGATCTCAGCTCCTAGATGCAAGATCTAATACACACTTGGATTATTTTATCTTGTATACTTTATAAAGATTATATATACTCATACCCCTTTTGATTTCACACCGTCCTCGCAAAAGTAATCATAAAGGAAAGAGTTATAAAACTTAATTGTCATATTCTAAATATAGACTCATAACCCTTTTGATTACGCACCGTCCTCGCAAAGGTAATCATTAAGGAAAGAGTTACGAATCTTAATTTTTTATGTTTCAGATTCAAGAAAACATGTATGACAATTAGTTATCTTTGTTATATTAATGAGTTAGACAAAGAAATATTTATCATAGGTCAATGCTTTGGAGTAGATTTAAAAACTCTTGTCTTTAGTCAGACATTAATAAGTATATAATCTTGTCCTTATGAGCATTTCTTCAAAAGAAACTCATTCTCACCTCACATTTTACATTTTGGTGAAAGATCAATCAATCTCAAACCATTGATTGTCTTTTAAGGACTGCATATTATCATTCACAGTTCTAAGATATTTATCAGATCCAAAATATAATAATTCATCTTATTAGTTAGCAGGTTTATTATGACCCTTTAACTTATATTCCTCAGCATTGATATTAAAATATCACTCAAGTGATGAGGCATCCTTGCGCCTTTATGAATGAGAGTTATATTATACTCTGGTTCGACATTTTCATGCTTAACCTTAGTATCACATCACCAAGTGAATTCATAAGGTTATGCATTTTGTTCTTAAATATCTTCAAGACTTTTAGATGCTCCCACTTACTTTTGTAAGAAGAGATACTTCTCTAAACACTAAGTATTTAAGCAACTATAAATTGTTCTTAATTGGGACAACAAAATACATTTTATAGTTCTCATCTCTAGCTTGTTAATAATATGCTTCATAAGATATTAACAAATTTCAAAACTTTAATCAAGACATAATGGGATTTATCCCTAATCCAAAAGTAGATAATGTCTTGAATACCTTCTAGGTTTGAACTATATTGAGTGTATCAATGACACACACAAATTTGTAACCTTGATAGATTTTGGAGGTAAAGCAATTTTAGTTATCAAAAATCAAACAATACGAATATAGTTTATTTCAATACATTAGACATACCATGATAGTGTGGTATTTTATGAGTATTGGAATAGTGAGACTCCATCAGAATTCCCTAGATAACTTAATTCTCCAAGGATTAAATACTTGTCAATTGGGTTGAGCCAAATTGAATACACATTATTTTACAACCAAGTGCATGCTATAATGTATATTTCTTGAATAAGTACATTAACTCCATGTTCATGTGTTCACAAGAAGACAGAACAATTCAAGTCATTCTTTTGATCTGTGTTTACAAGATACAAAACATGTCATTAATACATTATATGTCGTTGAATATTCAAGGGACTTTGTTAATGTGTTAACAAGATGACATACATTGGTTTCTACTATTCTATTATGTTATATGTCATTGATGTAATTCTCATAGTCTTTATAATTACGTCTTAACAAGTAAACATAATTATACTAACTAAAGTAATCATGAACGCAAACTCTTGAGTTCAATGGTAATTTCAAGTTAATTTCATACTTCATAATCATGATTATATAATTAACCATAATTATTTTGACTAAATCATACAGTCAATAAGTTGAAGTATCTTTATATTATATCTTGACTTTTAAATGTAATAGGGCAACAAACATCTTGTGTGTTTAAGTCCTTATAGATTTATTAGTTTTCTTACCTTGCGGTCAAGAGAAACCAATTAATCATATTGTTATATGTTGTTCCTTGCACACACTTAGGATTTCTCCCACTTGTGTAGGGGACAACATTACCTGAAAAACCATACGACAAGCATTCGATTGTTTAAACAATATGATAGTATTATAGATATTACAAGTAGATTTCAAACCATAATGTTGAATAAGGAATCGTGGATTATTATTCTATAAATACCGTTTCAGGAAAGCAACAAGTAGTTATCTTATAAAATAAAATGCAATCTTCCTTTAGACAATGGTTGTTCATATCCA
The DNA here is from genome assembly GCA_026074375.1 of Tanacetum coccineum. Classification (NCBI taxonomy): domain Eukaryota; kingdom Viridiplantae; phylum Streptophyta; class Magnoliopsida; order Asterales; family Asteraceae; genus Tanacetum; species Tanacetum coccineum. The sequence goes on along the minus strand of BQNB010085501.1, from coordinate 2,417 downwards.
AAAAGTAATATATTATTTCAAAGCAAGCTAGAAATAATATGGGCAACTCATAAGGAAATGAATCTTGTAGCTCCCACTGAATTTGACAACCTCACATGAATGTCATTTCAGTAATGAAACGCAAAGCTCCCACTGGATTTGTCAACATTGTAAGTGTTACATCATCAGTAGAAAGCAAATAGCGCTTTATTTACTTTCCTACTCTCTTAGAATGCCTACAAGTAGCAATGTACTTAGGTATTGTGCATAGTATATGAAGTTCTACTTATGTAGATGAGGGACTAGCCATCATGTATTCATTAACTTGAATATTTAGCATGCATTTCCTCCTTAATCTGTCTGTCTAACCACAAGGGTGTTTAGCACTATAAGGAATGAATCTAGTCAAATAAAATTTACCTAGAAGACCTGCTAGCAATTTTCTTTACTCATTACGGTTTAAACTCATACATCATGACAAGTGCAAGATGTCATTATTTGGTAGCTATAGACACAATGTTCTCTAGTTACACAAATATTTTATCTTTCAAAGATTTGAGAACCGGAAAAGGGTAATGAAGGTTAAAGTGTGTTTTAAATATTTAATTGACAACAAGTTCACTTATAACCCTATTCTTATTCTTGTCAAACCATTGAGAAGAGTTATGAGTAAGTCTTTAACTATTTTTTACAAGAAAAGGGACTATGTTTGTCTTTCTTTGAGAAAACCAAACTTTCGTTTACGAATTTGTTGCAATAACACAATTAATCATACTGAATGTTTATTTTAGGTATTTTTTTGATAATTAAATTTTTAAACGGAATTAAAAATAAAAACCCAATAAATTACTAATAAGACTAAGATCCAACTTGACCTCCCACTTATTACCGTCTGACCAGTGTGTAAACAAGTAGGGCAAGAGGTAAGCGACGAGCGTTAATTGCATTGTTAATGCAACTCTTAAATTTATGAGACACATGAATTTAGTAACTCATATAGTAAGCTCATCTACATGTTACGTCTCATCTTATGCCTTGGGTCTGAGGTCTGACCAGGTAACTCGATTTAAGTCGACCAAAAGAGAACGTGCGAAAATTGACAAAGGTCTGACCAATGGAAAAAATTCGCCATGGGTTAGAAAGGCCCTGAGGTCTGACCAGATAAGTCAATCCAAATGCATGTGTTCTTCATTTAGCTGACATAGACTTAAAATTTCACATAGGGGTATACATATAAATTTTATAAAATATGTGACAAAAATCGTGTACAAGAAGCATGCAAAACATCTTGTAGCACAAGTTAAGAAAACATTTTGTTAACCTTTTTGGTATAGACATCATTTTGTCAAATGTTCTCGGTAGCTTCATTTTAGACGCACAAAGAAGCGGAGAAACAGGTCAGCGCGAAGCTTATTAAAAACCAGATTTCTTTTGGGGAATCTTAGTTACACCCGCCTTAAACTTCTCTTATAGTTTGTCCATAATGGGTGAGACGTAGTTCCAATTGACTAATGATGCTATTATATGTTAAGAAACCATTTGTTAACATTAGTTTTATATTTACCAATATGGTGGGATTATAAATTGATCAAACCATATATTGTACTCCTATATGCGTCCAAAGACACGAGTAATTCCAATAATTCCCTCATATGCCGAAGCATGTAGTGGGGCGGGAGAAGATTCAAGATCAATTCAACCCTATACTACGCATATAAAACTAAAGCTTCACGAGAAATCAAATTCCATAGTTTAATGTCCATATTTATTTGTCCAAAAAACCCCAGTTTAGCAAATAACACATAACTGGTCACAAAGAATAAGCTTACGTGTGTAATACTAGACATGTTTAATCCAAATTTCTCTATAAGTATAAGTCCCTTTTATTTATAGTTTCATGAAGTCTATTTGAAAATATTAAGCATCGTATGGCATATCACATATAAGCAATTAAAATAGATAGAAAATTGGAATAAAATTGAAGACAAACTCATATATAGAAAGTAGTAATCATATAATGCCTCGAGTTCTTAAAAGTGTCTTCCCCAATTGGAGAACCATAAGACTCTTACTAGGTTTTCTGCTAAAGTGCCTAGATCGCCACATCCATCATATAATATGATTGCGTGAGTCTTACAGCCGAGATAAATTAAAAATAGAATAACATGGCAGCTTAATTAACATTTAATTTTAATCTATTCTTATTATCTAGTAACATTGCAATTGATTCTAGGTGTTTATTCATTATTTATGGCAAAGATTGCATGTTGTTGCCATAATTTTCAAATAAAACAATAAATAAACTAGATTTTATGCAGCCCTAGCGTGTTAAATTATGTGTGTAACCCATAAAACACCAAACGAGTTGACTCGTGATGCCACTGTTGGGATTTGAGAACTATGTTAACCATTAATACTATGAGTACACAGCGGATATG